>APFE030825200.1:246818-326950 GCA_000404065.3 Pinus taeda | reverse complement strand
CAAGCTTTTCCACCATCTCTGTAGACACAAGATTGTCAGTACTCCCACTATCAATTATAACCTTACAACACTTACCCTTTGATTTGCATGTAGTCCTGAACAAGTTCCTCCTTTGCGCAGGTTCTCCAATCTCTTTTTCTGATTTGAGCAAAGTTCTTCTAAGCAGCAATGATTCACCTTCCTCCGGTGGTTCTTCCTTCTCTACAAGTTGAGGTGGTTCCGGCTTTGCCTCAGCCACATTTGCACCCCTCTGGCTTGTTGATTTGTTATGAGGATAGTCCCATGACATATGTCCCCGCTCTCCACAAGTATAACATCTAACATCTCTTCCTCGCCCTCTTCCTCTGGGCGCGAATCTCCCTCTACTAGATTCACCCATCTGTGGTGATCTATTGCTTGAACTTCCTACTTCAAGCTGATGTTGTGTTCCTCTGGATCTGGCTGATCCTCTGCCTCTTGCTGAGCTCTTTCCTCTGTTTCTTTGACTCTGTTTCCGCAATAATTTCTCCTCTACTTTCAAACTTGCTTGATAGGCATCTTCAACAGTTTTCAAACTTAACAGGTTAATTTCATCTTGGATCTCATACCTTAGCTCGTTAACATATCTGGCTACTTTCTCCAAATCATCTTCTACATGCCCTGTTCTGATGCTTAACCTGTAAAATTCTTCAGTATATTCTTTAACAGACATTCCTTTCTGCTTCAAATTTTGCATCTTCTTAAAAAGATTCAAATGATAGTCTTTAGGCAAAAACTTGGCTTTGAGTTTGCTTACCATTTTATCCCACTGCTTGATCTTAGATTTCCCCTTTCGCATTCTTGATGTCTGTAACTCGTCCCACCAGATGGCTGCATGGCCCTTCAGTCTAGTGACTGCAAACTTCACCCTCTTATTCTCCTCAACCTCTTCATAATCGAAATACTGATCTATGGATCTGATCCAATCCATGAGCTCCTTGGCATTTAAACTCCCATCATACATAGGAATTTCTATCTTGGGCTTGCTGCCAACTTTTGCCAGCATCTTGAGGACTTTCGCAGTTTCAGTTTCTTCTCCTGCTTCGTCCTCTTCATCAGACTTTTCTGAAGAACTCTCAGTTTTCACATCTGGTGCTCTTCTCTGGGCTGTTTCCATTGTCTCCATTCATTCATGCAGTCTTCGCACTTCGTCTATCAGCACTACATTTGGTTCTGGTCTTTCTCGACCAATTCCTTGCCTTGGCGGCATCTTAGCGGCAACCTCCTGGATCTTTTGGCTCTGATACCAAAAATAATGCACCAGCGGCTACAATTTATTGATAGGCTTCAAATATCAGATCTCAGTCTTAAATTAAAACGATCCTCTGTTTCATTAAGATGCTGGACTATCACATGGAACTGTTGTTTTCTTTTTAAACACACTGGATTTTCTTGAGTATCATATGGGCGCGGCCATCTCATTCTTCCTCAGCAAATAAAAGCACTACCCATCCATTCGAACATAAAACATCAACGTTTTTATTCATTACTTCAGTGTAGCCAATGATACAAATCTTGCATTACGCAGCCCATCACAGGCTCTGCCCACGCATCTTGAGATCACAACCGAAAACAAAAGGAAAAACAACACATCGGTTCATCATTTCTTTACAACACATAACAATCACAACATTCTGTTTAATACCAACAAACCATTTACAAACATCGATCTGTATCCAATGCCATTGAAAAAATGTGACACCTGTTATACAAAACAGAGGAATGTATTTATTGGACAACGCCAGCTCTTAAATTATATCTCTGTTTGATTAAACCATAGAACAATAACCCAGGCATACGCTAGTCCAAAACCCCGCCCTCGGATCAGAATATCACACTTAAAATAAAAACAGAAAACGCCAATAGCCACATCTGTGGATTTATTAATTTATCACAAAAATCCTAAATGTTACACGCTCCCATATCTAAAAAACTAACTAAAGCAAAGCAGAACGCCGGCCTTTTTATGGCTTCCGGCATTTCCAGCATTTTGTATGCAGTTACATCAAACAAATTTTGCACCATGAACCCCGGATTCGGAGCCAATTCCCCTGTTCTCCATATCTATGTGATAACGCAGGTCTTTAATTTTTACATGCTACCTGACAACAACTGAAAGAAAAAAACGCAGATCCCATCTCTTTCTCCTTTCTGATCTTGGCATATCAAGATTTATACAAAATCACGCTATTGCCCGGATTCTAAGCGGATTCCTTTCAATCCATCCATCCTCCGCCAAATATCAGTTAGATTTTAAATGCAGGTTCAGTGATTGCCCCATTTCCGGTCCAACGCAGCTGCATTCGATACAATCGGCGGTCAGAACACCTATTTGTAACACGTTGCCGGATTCAAGCGCTCTTGAATCAAGATCTCCCAGAAGAAACTGGCGTTGATCCGCTCCAGAATCTTCAGTTTGCCATTTATTTCCCTAATTACTCTAACAGCAGATAAGGTGACATAAATTTATTCCAACAGAAGATGCGCCTAACAATCAACACCAAATAGAAAGATTTTTTTTAACTATTACAACAATAACTAACTGAACTTGACTCTACCATCAACAGCCAGGAAAATACTGTTTTCAAGCCACAACATGTGGGCAATCTCCCATATTGCTGGCCCGTTCCGATGCTCCTGCATCACTTTCAAAGAATATATTCACATGTTTTTAAAAGTATACTTCAATTATTGCACTGTATTTGGGTTATTGAAGAAACATAATACGAGTTTAAGGTCGATGCTCGACACATCTAGGCAGTATCAGATTTCTCTAAATATTAAGAAGTGCATATTATATGTACCTTTTGGTATATTACTAGGACATATTGTTTGCAAGCAAGGATTGATGGTGGATCCTGCAAAGATTGCTATTATTGTGAATTTACCTCCACTAAAGAGAGTGAGATAGCTTGACACCACATTAGGACATATAGGATACTACAAAAAAATTATCAAAGGATATGCACAAATCACTGCGCCTATGGAGAAAATGCTGAAAAATGATGTAACCTTCCTATGGAATGAATAATGTCAAGAGAGCCTTGAAACACTAAAATAAAAGATGGTAACTACTCCTACACTAGTATTCCAAGATTGGAATAAGGAATTTCATGTTTATGTGGATGCTTCATTCATAGGTTTAGAGGTGTTATTGGAACAACTTAGTGCAGGAGAAATCGATCACCCTATAGCTTTTTGAAGTAGGAAATTTTCTAAAGCAGAGAAGAACTACACAACTATAGAGAGGGAAGGATTGGCCATGGCATATGTTCTACAAAAGTTTAGACATTATTGATTGGGATCACATTTCAATATGTTCAAAGACCACTCTGCACTAAAGTATTTGGTCAATAAGCCTGTTTTAGGAGGAAAGATTTGCAAATGGATATTATTGTTTCAGGAGTATGATTTTGAAGTTTTTGTTAAGCTAGGAAGACTAAATGTTCAGTCTAATCATTTGTCAAGGTTTGAAATAGGAGAAGAACCAACAAATATAGAGGACAATGTTCTTGATGCACAACTATTTGCAATCAGGGTTGCAGATGATCACTTCATTGATATTATTTAGTTCTTAACCACATGAATGACCCGTTAAGAATACACAATGCAGCAGAAGAAAGAACTTGTTGTTAAGGACAAATATTTTTAACTAATAGAAAGACATTTATACAAAATTGGACTAGATGATGTATTGCAAGATATTTCCCTAAGAATGAAAGACATATAATTTTAATAGAAGCTCATAGTGGCACAACTACTAGACATTATGCAAGAAAATCCACTACAAAGAAAATTTTAAGAGTAGTATTATGGTGGCCTACACTACAAAAATATGAAAAGGAGTACTGTCGAGCTTGTGACATCTACCAAAGAATAGGAAAACCTTCAAGAAGAGATGAAATTCCACTAGTGCCACAAGTAATATTGTAGGCTTTTGATAAATGGGCTATTGATTTTCTTGGACCTATCAATCCACCAAGAAAAAGATTGGTGTGAGGTATATAATCATTGCGAGTGATTTTTTGACAAAGTGGGCTAAAGCATGATAAGCAAAGGATTGCATCATAGAAATTGATACAAAGTTCATCTTTGAATACATATTGTCTAGACTTTGGTGTCCAAAGATATTGATGAGTGATCAAGGATCACATTTCTTGAATAAGACCATTAAAGCATTAATTGGGGAATTTCAAGTTTACCACCAAAATAGCACTCCTTATCACCCTCGGTCAAATGGAAATGTGGAAGAATTTAATGTAATTATGGAGAATTCATTGCCCAAGGTATGTAATGTAAATAGGGATGATTAGGATCTTAGGATTCCATCAGTATTATGGGCTTATAGGACTACATGCAAAAAGTTGACAGGTCAGACACCCTTTAGGTTAGATTATGGGAAAGAAACTATGATGCCCATGGAATATATTGTCCCTAGCCTAAGAATTGAAACTTTTACAAATATAGTAGACCCCGACATAATGGAAGAAAGGATGTCACAGTTACTTGCTCTTGAAGAAGACATGTTTATAGAAGGATTTCATCAACAATTAAAAAAAGCAAGAGAAAATGCTTAGCATGACAAGCACATTAAGAAAAAGAAGTTCCAAATAGGAGACCTTGTTATCCTCTATGATAGTAAGTTTTTGAAATTCCTAGGCAAATTCAAAACACATTTTTTGTGCCTATATGTTATTAAATTTATTACCAATGGAGGTGCAGTGTAGTTAGCGAAGTTAAATGGAGATTTAATTGAGTGAAAATTAAATGGAAGTAGCTTGAAATTGTACAAAGAAAATCCTGACCCTATAGATTCTTCCTAAAGAAGAAAGAAGGAAAGTCTTAGTGTCACATGCAGTTGAAAGTGGACACTAGACTATAAACTATGCTGCAAAAAGAGCTTCAACAAAGAAAGTACTTCTCTACAGTCAGGAATATGTCCAAGTTCATAGGAAACTGTGATGTAAGATAGAGGTGAGCTACAATAGAGGATGTGTCAAAGTTCATTGAAAAAGTAGAAATATGATTGTTAAAATGGAAAAGATAGGCATAAAGTTTCATTTAACTTGACAACTAGCAGAATTTAATGATAGATACGTATTTAATGATGAAATCTAAACATAATCAGGAAAAATAAAATCTAATGATGTGGTCCAAAGATCAAAATTTTTATAAATAGCCGAATCTCTCTCAGATTAAGAAATTTGCTGAATTGAGAGCTCGAGTGATTAATTATGCGAAGAAGTTGTAGGAGACTTCACTATGTATGTGGACTAAGCGATATTAGGAGGATATTATTCAAAAATTTTGTGAGCGGGGATTGTTTAGAGTCATGGAAGTCACGGATACATCCATGCTAGCAGCTGAAACACCCACAGTGGTAGAATCACTACCACAAAAGTTGTGGACATCACTATAGAATAAGTAACCGAAGGAAGTAAGAACTAAGAAAAAGCAGGAAAAGAAGCAGGCCAAACTTGTGAAACCTCAAAAGAAACTAGAGGAGGTCAAAATTGAAGAATATGTGGAGGAAATTCAGGCGAAGGAAGGTGATGCAATGTTCATCTCACCTCTTCCCTCATATATTCTGCCGAGGAAGCCAAATGCCAAACCACTAAAGGATTCCAATGACGCAAAGTATGAGACATCCACACCATTACTACTGGAAGATGTGCAGTTTGAAAAAGAGATTTTAGGAAAAATCCTGCAGCTAAAATTCACATATAATTATTTTAATGACCGAACAAAGTACCCGTAATTCACACCAGACTAGTACTTACAGTAGGTTCACTATCCAGATAGCGGAGTGATGAGATTAGTCCCATAACAGTGGGAAAATGGGTTTGCACAGTCAGAACTTCTCAACATGTTGAATGTGCCCCACTTCGGTAGAATTTCATTAAACAAAGCATGTATTCGACAATTATTGGCATTGATACATGATGGACACCTGTGGATGGGGAATAAAATCCCCATAAACTAAATGTTGATCTAGAGGATCATTAGATTACCATACCAAATGCAGAACTCCAGGAAAGAGTTCATGGGAAAGGATTAGGACTGCACTATGGCAGAGAATGTGAAGAAGAAATATGGGTTGGTCAAAGGCAACAGGGGCTATGACATACACTTGATCAATGACCAATATTCCGCTTCACCACACATATCTGGCCAGCGAAATTATGAGAAAGTGCCACGCAAATGAAGTGCCTACATCGGTGGTGTCTTTAGCTGCCCAGTGCAGAAATGGAGTCTAGTATACTTGGGCTGCCTATTTATGCAAGGAATTCCTGGATGATTGCCGTGAGGTCTAGGAAAAAGGTACGTCTTTCCACTACAACTAGATAACATTAATCATTGTTATGTTGGCATGGAAAGAGCTGGAGGATACACAATTTCCTTTGATAGAAGAAGATGTATGTGAGGTCGCACGGTATGCTTCGCTATGGCATATAACTCAACCATCGCGCGCACAAGAAAATAAAATCTTTTTATATTATATCAAATGTATCAACACATGTTGCTAAACCAGCATCCATGGCTTTCACTAAGTTTTCACAAATAGTAAAACCCTGTGGCAAAGTTCAAGGTCAAATTTCATATATTGTACATACAGGCATGCAAAGATGCAAAGAAGGAATGGCATGTGTTTCCATATATGGTCAAAGGGGATGATATGGTAGAAGTAGTGCAAAAATAGCCCACAAATTGGATGAATTCACTGGAGGAGGCTAGATACACCGCAACAAAAGAAGAAGAGCTGAAAACTTCACACCGTGGTGAAGGTTGTGGAAAAGACAAGGAGAAGGAGGAAGAGGAAGAAGAACACCATGAATAAGAACATTATGACAGAGAGGATCCTCAAGGAGCCGAGGATATGACTAAGGAGAAAGAAAAGGCAGAAACAAAGAAATTTGTCGTAGAGAAAAGGAAGAGCCAAGGTGAAGCTTCCATCAAGCCCAAAAGGAAGCATAAGGTGGATAAATCAAAAGAGATCACACTAATGGTTCGCACTGAGGGACACTTGGATCAAATTGGAGACAAGATTTAGGAGATCATAGTGGAATATTGGAATAGGGTGGAAGATCACTATGGTGAGCTTATCATAGGCATGCATGAGAGGATTGTGGAGTTTAAGATTTCAACATTATCAATTAGATAGTCTGCACAAATACAGTGAAGGATAAAAAAGGAAGTCTGATCATGCCTACCTTGTGGTGAGGCTGACATAGATACTTACAGGGGCTCTACTATTTGAATTAGTAGAAATTCAACACTAGGCCAAGGAGTGGACACATATAAATATCAAAATTGTAGCAGTGTCACTGCCAAGGTTACATAAGCTACATGAAGAAATTATAGAGGAATTAAAGCTAAGGGAAGAGTGCACATTGCAAATCAACATACAAGTGGAAAAGTAGCAGGTTGCGCTGTCATAGAAGCTTGACCAAACAATACAAGAGAGAGATTAGATAACAAAAGAATATCAGTAGCTGAAGGACGTAGTAGAGACAACATGTAAGGGAATTCTAGACATAGAGGTCCACGAAGAGGAATCAACAGAAGAAAAGGTTGCAAAGCTTGGCCTTACAATCAAGGAATAGAAAGACAAATTTGAAGTGGTACAGTTTGAGTATGAGGTAAAGATCAGTGAGCTGTAGTTAAAGTTGCAGCCAACTACACCAGTGGAAGTAAGACGTCAAAGGGAGGTTGGCCTGAAGTTAGTCATGGTTAGATTCTCTGCAACATTAGCAGACTATAGAAAACTACTGGGTGAAAGTTTGTAAATTTAGACTTTGCTGTAGGAATATCCAAATATTTAGAAACTGCAAGAGGAAATGATGTAGAGGTCACAATAGTTAGAGGAGAGTCAAGTAGTTGTGAAGACATTGCTTATATCACAGAATATCACAAAGATTAATGAATCAAAGGTGTTGTAGAAGAGGATTGAAGAGATGAAGGGGGAAGATCAAACATTGATATAAAAAACTCAACCTTGGCAAGATGAGTACCTTTAGCTATCACAAGCAATAGATGAGAAGCTTCAGGAGCTTTGGCAAAAGAAGGCAACTTTGCTATAAAAACTTGCAGATCATGTAACAGAAGCATTTTTGTTGGAAGCATGCAACGAGGATTAAAAAATGAAAGTATGAGTCATAGGTAAGAAGGCATACAATAGAATTGTAGAATAAATTAGAGGCAAAGTAGCTAAGTGATTCGGGATGAGTCACATGTGAGTGTTGGGGTGATTAGGAGCTCAAAATTTGCTAAAACTCAAAATTGTTAGAATGACATGGAACCTTAACGACCACATAGATCTTGTCATCATGATTCTGGCGCTAAGATGATATCATATGCTCAAGATATCACATTCTGATCATTTTCTCAAATAGATGAATTTAAAAAAAAGGACAACCCAGTCAACAGTTCCTACTACTGACGTGATGCTGACTGGGGAGGTGATATGGCAAGTTGACTTGGTCAAAATTATTCTCTGACTAATTGGGTGGTGGCAAGTGGCACCTTTTTAGTGGTCCAAGTGGAAAATTTTGTGTGGTCCATCTGTTTTTGTGGTGGCCAATCTCAAGCCACCATGTGGTAGCCTGAGGACCGCCAAAATCATGCAATGGTCTGGTCGTAGGTAGCAAGGGTCGAACTCATGATCTCCCAAACACTAACGCAAAGGCTTCATTATTACACCATATCATCGTTTCTTAACCATATATGTTTTTGTTTATATTTAAATAGACATGGGTGCACAGTTTGGGAAGTGGGGCCAGCCCACACAGCTTATAGACTGCCCATGTGAACGCGGCAACGTCTAACCTCCAATATTTAATGTGACCAGTGGAGGGAGGGGCCCAACACCGAGGGCTAGCCCCTAGGTGTAAGGCCCCTCCATATGACCATTATTTTGGTGTTTAGGTCTCAGCAGCAAAATTAACCATCTCACAAATCCACCTTAATTTTGGCGGATTTGGTGGGCCCTTAGCAGAAAATGAGGTGAATTTGTAGGAAGACGCCATATTTTGTGTAATGTAGAGTGAATGGTTTAGAAAATAGGAGAGGTCATAGATTCTCCAGTTTTCGACCAAACTGGGTGAAAAAAGAGGTTAGATAGCCATTTTTGGACATTTTGGACTCAATGGAGTAGGTTTCAGAATCAAAGTAACACTTCTAGATAGGCCTTTTGCAGATTGAAGTCTATGGGTGCCATGGGCAACCAGAGTATTGAATTAATTTATGTAGGAATTTGAAGATGGAAATGACCTTGCAAAGTTTTTCCAGCCTCCATGTGCTTTCTGCAACAACTATTACATCAGTGTTGTAGCTTTTATTCCTCTTTTATCTATGTGTTTTGGACAAGAGACTTGTTTATGTACTTCAAGTGGATTGTAGTACTGTTGATGCTCTATGAAGTCGGAGTATGGTGTCTTACTATAATATGCCTTTGGTTTCTTAAATTTTACATGTTTGATTGTAGGTTTACATGTATATGGAGTGATAACTATTGCAAAAGTTGTTTCTTTGAAGGAGAAACTAACCATTCCATTTCTTAGCACTTTATGTACTCTTCTTTTTATACACATTGAGCATAATGAGAAGGGGTCATTCCTTTAGAGTTGATCCAAGGAGATATAGCCTAAGAGGGGTGAACTCCTTTAACAATGGCTGGTGTATTACTGATTGATGCATGCTTCCATTCAGTGTTTTGATTTCAAGTTTAAATTTTTTCATGAAATTAACTTAAGAAAACACCCATAAAAACTCATGTTTTTACTTGCTATTTTTGGAGTACAAACCTCAAGCACATTTTTGTATTCTGATGAGGATCTTAGCATAGAAAACTAATATTCAACATTTAGATCAAGTTGGTATCAGAGCATTGGTTTTCTTTATGTAAGGAGGAATTGACTGTTGTTTGCAAGTGAATTTGTTTTGAATCTCAAGTGAGGAGAATTTTTTGGGAAGGAGAGCAAGATTGTTACAATCTCTACCACTAGTTCTACCTAAAGTTGCAGTAGCAATTTCAAGAAAACCATGTCTCAAGGAGGAGAGCCTACAAAAATGTCATAGGATGTGAAATTTTTTAGATACGCTTTGTTAGACATGCCAGAAATAGTGAAATTCCTCTATGAAGAGAGGAATACCAAATTAAAAAGTTAAAGCTCTAGATCTCCAAGAGGAGAATGTTCTCTAAGGGAAGAAGGTAACAAGAATAGTGGTAAACAACCATATTCTCCACAATCTTCATGTTTTTCTACAACTCTTATGCAAGATGCTAGTGTAGAAAGTCCCTCAGAGAAGTAACATGGACAAGTTTGTACCTTTTTTCAACATGATGTGGAGGATGAGGTTCTATCAGCACCCAGATTCAAGGAGCTGAAAAAAGAGAGCCAAAGAGTCTAAGAGGACACATTTAGAATCAAAAGAGAGTTTGAAAACATCTTTTTATGTCAATCAAAATATGAGGAAAATGGTAAGCATTTACATGCTTCTTATTTACATGAAAGTGTTAATGTAAATTCATATGCAACATTTGGAAAACATAGCAAAGGCATTGGATCCAAGCCCTTGACCAAGATGGTCTTCTAGTGACAACTCATGGGTATCGTAATCCTTTTCCATAAAATAGGACATGAGGAGGCAAGATGTTGGGATTTGCATCCATAATTGGTACCTGCTTGGTTCCTCAAATATAAGGAGGAATTGAAGTGCAAAAAATCTCCAAAGAGAGATAAACAAGTTGAAAAAGATATGAACCCAAGTTCTTATTTCCATGCAAATTCCTCATGCAAGAAGCATAAGCCAAAGGACAACAAAAAGAGGTATAATCTTCCTGTTAATACAAATTCTTTTAATAATGGAAAACAACATGCTGATTTGAATAACATGTTGAAAAATGTGTTTCCATGCACCTTTTTCCTTTCATCTAACCATTGTGTAGATAAGTGCTATAAAAGGAAAGAAATCATCAAGAAGATGTTTATGGCTAATGGAATTGAGAACGAAAAGAAAAATCTCATCCAAGCTTAAAGACATGTGAGCCAAGAGAAGCCCAAAAGAAAAATTTCACTCACTTCAATATTAGTGGGCATTGGGTCAAGAAGTGTTGGAAATTGTTTCCACAACTTCATCTTAGAAAGGGCAAGCAAATTATGCAAGCACCATAAGAGAAAGCGACAAAGGAAAAAGTGGCTCAATATGCGACCATCCCTGAGGTAGCTCCAGAAGAAGAAAAATTTCAAATACAAGATTCATTTAGCTGGTTGGGTAAGAAATCGGTGGACAATTTGTCCAACTGAAGTTCATAAATATTTGTCTTTCACTAGTTGCATATCCCCATAGTTGGGAAATTTGTAAAAGTGATGTTCATAAATAAATCACTTGTATGCAATAGTATTTTCTTTGGCATTGTTATGCTAGTTTGATTTGTTGATAGTCGATTTGAATGGAAAATTTGGAGTCAAGTTTATTCCATATTGTAAAATGAATTTCTATTTGTAGTTTAATAAAGAATTTTAAAACTATTTTATGAGTAGTTGCATCACATTCAGCATATTACAAATGTGTTAAGCACTCAAGTTATAAAAATATTCACTATGTGAAACTTGTTTTGGTTCATTTGTCAAAGTCTTTTTGGGATCTTATCCTTGATAAAGATTTTGCAGAAGAGTGTCATGGGAATTCTTCTTGGGAGGGGTGTTGTTGTGGATGGCCATAGCGACATGGACAAGCCGAGAAGAACATTGAACTTGAATTCTTTGGTTGGGTTATATTTCAAGTTTATCTTGAGAAAAATCCAAGAAAAGTACAGATCAAGGCACTACAATCATCGATTGGACCGAGTTTGGAAAAGTGAAGGAATTGTACCTTCAAATGCTGAACAATTGAAAGTGAACTTTTGGGGACCAAAAATTTTCAGTGGGAAAGAGTGATCAGCTCAAAATTTTCCAAAAAATAAAAATTGTTAGAATGATGTGAACCTGAATGACAGTGTAGATCGCATCGTCCTCATTCTGACAAAAATCGTTTTGCAGAAAACCGATATCATATGCTCAAGATATCGCATTCTTATCATTTTTCGAAACATGAGAATTTTAAAAAAGAGGACAACCTAGTCTACAATCCATACTACTGATGTGGCACTGACTGGGCAAGTGATATGGTAGGTTTACTTGGCCAAAATAATTCTTCGATGAATTGGGTGGTGCTAAGTGGCAAGTTTTGTGTGGTCCATGTGTTTTTGTGGTGGAAAATCTCAGGCCACCACGTGGCAACCCAAGGACCACCAAAAGGTGCAAGGGTCCAACTAAAGGAAATAGGGGATGAAACCATGACCTCCAAAACACTAATACAAAGGGTTTACCATCACACCATATGAGCATTTCTCAACCATATATGTTTTTTTATATTTAGAAATACATGCGCGTGCAATTTAGGAAGTGGGGCCACTCGACGTGGTTTATAGACAACCCATGTGAGTAAGACCATGTCTAACTACCAACATTTAATGTGATTGCTCAAGGGAGGGAGTCAGCATCGAGGGATAGCCCCTGGCTACATGGCCCCCCCATAGGACCATTATTTTGGTTTTTAGGCCTCGGTGAAAAAATTAATTGTAGGACAAATTCACCTGGATTTCAGTAGATTTGGTCGCCTATTAGGAGAAAATGGGGTGAATTTGTAGGATGATGCTGAATTTTGTGCAATTTGTAGAGCAAATAGTGGAGAAACAAGGAGAGGTTATAACTTCCCCAGTTTTCAACATAATTAGGTGCAAAAAGAGGCTAGATAGCCATTTTTGGACATTGTGGACTCATTGGAGTAGGTTTTTGAATCAAAGGAACACTTCTAGATATGATTTTTGCATATTGAAGTCTATGGTGCCATGGCCAAACATAGTGTTGAATCAGTTTATGGAGGAGTTTGAAAATGGAGATGTCCTTGTTAGGGTTTTCTAGCCTCCTTTATTTTTATCTTTTATTCATCTTTTCTCTATGCGTTTTGGAGAAGAGATGTGATTGTGTATTTCAAGTGGATTGTGGTATTGTTGATGCTCTATGAAGTTGGAGTATTGGGCCATGGTGTAAGATTCACTTGTTTACTGAAATTTTACATGTTTGAATGTAGGTTTACATGTATATGAAGTGATAACTCTTGCAAAAGTTGTCTCTTTGAAGGAGAAACTAATCATTCCATTTCTCAACACTTTGTGTACTTTTCTTTTTCTAAACGTTAAGCATAATGAGAAGGGGTCATGCCATTAGAGTTGATCTAAGGAGATGTAGCCCAGAAGGGGTGAACTCCTTTAACAATGGATGGTGTATGACTAGTTGATGCATGATTCCATTAAGTGTTTTGATTTCATGTTTAAAGCTTTTCATGAAATTAACTTAAGAAAACACACATAAAAACTCATTTTTTCACTTGCTATTTTGAAGTACAAACCTCAAGCACATTTTTGTATTCTGATGAGGATCTTAGCATAGAAAACTAATATTGCACATTCATATCATGGGAGCCTATTGGGAGCAACACAACTTAGCCATATTTTTGGCAAGAAACCTGAGTTTTGTGTAGCGCTCAGTAGAAAAGATGTCACAGAGTATGAAGTGGACCGCGCAGTAGAGAAGTGGAGCACAAAAAAGACCACGCAATAAAGTCATTGTGAAACATAAGGGGATTTGGGATGAATCCCCTTCCTTTTGTTGTAGAAAGCATAAAATATTGTAAAAGTTGATGGTTTTGGACCATAGTCCCTTGTATTATGAAAACCATGGTATCAGGTACATGGTAATGTAGCGATGTAATCCCTCATGTCAGAGTATATATAGGGATAAATAATAAAGAAGAGGATCATATTAGGATCATGTCATGTATTGAATCATTGAATCTTTGTGACTAGATTTTGTGGTGAAGGAAAGGCTCTGTAGCTGAGTGTGGAGAGGCCTAAGTTTGCAGTTGAATGTGTAGATGACTTGCAGCTAATTGTGAAGGTCAATAACTATTTTTTGTACAAATTCTATATTATAAGCAATAGTTCTTATGGACGTAGTCTCACATTGGGATGAACCATGGTAAAATTTGTGTCTCATGTGTTAATTTATTTATTATCTTCTCATTATTCTAGTACTGTGAAGTTTATGGATGTTTATGTTATGTTTAAGTGAAGAATGTAATTCTATGAAGTAATATATAAGTGCGAAGTAGTTTATGTATGTCAACTAATTTGTAAGAATTAAATCATAATACAAAAAGTGTCACATCGCACCATCCCTCAAGCTGCAAAAACCTGGTTCTGCAACCTCCCATAATCACTTCGAGTGAGACCGAGACTTTCTCGTAGGTCATTGCCAAAAAGGCTAGTGAGTGAGGGTTTTGTCAGTGCACAATAAAGTCTGAACCTGGGTCATCCCAACTAAGCCAACACCTACACTTGACGTACAACATATACACCTACACCCAACATACAAACACAACACATATACCTATATTCAGTGTATAATACAACACATATACCTACACCTGGTGTATAACACAATACATATACATACACGAAGTACAAAAAAATGAATACACATGTCACAATACCATGACTATGCACTACACATACGCAGTACCACATGTACACAAAACAACATGTACAACATGCACACAATACCACATGTGCAGAACACATGTATGACATGCACAAAATACATGTACATGGTACCACCTGTAAACAACACCACCTAAACAACATGTACACAACACCACATGTACACAACACCACCTGTGCAATGTGTACATCACACAACATGTACAAAACATCACTAGCACAATGTGTACACAACACCACATCCGCAACATGTACACAAAACCACATCCGCAACATGTACACAACACTACATGCACGACATGTACATAGCACCACATGCACGACACGTAAACACCACCACCTACATAATACCCCATGTATAACATGTACATGACACCACATGTATACTCATACACAACACCACATGTACATAACACTGTATATACAACATGTACATAGTACCATATGTGCAAAACACCACATATCTAACATTCTCACAACACCATATGCACACAACACCACATCTACACTCATACACACAACACCACGTGTACATAACACTATATATACAACATGTACATAGTACCATATGTGCACAACACCACATATCCAACATTCTCACAACACCATATGCACACAACACCACATATCTAACATGTACATAGCACCATCTATACCTAACACTGCATATGCAATATGCACACAACACCATATATTAAATAGTAACACAATACCATAGGTACAATCACTAAATATACAATATGCACAACATATTCACAATAGTACCATTGTACATCCAAAACCACATTATCTCTACCAAACAACCTTTCTTCCATTATCTCTCCACCATCCATGTTTATCTTAGCATGCCATGGATTACACTGTTTTGATTCCACTGATGTATCTCTCAACATTTCCTTCCCATAACATAAACATAGGTGTATTATAAGCACATAATATCAACTCATATCCACGTGATACTAACTTCATAAATTTTTCGAGGCTACTCTTCCCACTTGATTCCCCATAAGACCAGGACCCTCCTTCATGCCATTCATGTACATAAGTGGTCATTCCTCGACAAGAATGATCCACGACAACCCTGTCAGATAGTGACATAGATACATACAATATGCATATATATAAACATTAGCATAAAACAATCATGATCCTATCAAACAACGACATACATATATACATATAAACATTATCATTAAACAATCATGATTTCTGACAACCATATCAGACAATGACATACATGCATACATGTGTGCATATATAAACATCAACATAATCATGATCACAAAATAATTACCAAATATCATAAGGTCAAGGTTAAGAGAACTCCCTTTATCCATTCACAACATGCAAAACATTAAGAACAATAGTTCCAAACTTAGCTAAGGCATTTGACACGTCAAATCCATTTAATTTACCTTTCTTGATTACTTTTCTCATGATTGTCCTACCACCATCCATTTACATCAATGAACCCAACCAATGTAACTGACTGTCATATTCTTGCCTTCAACTACCATTATAAATACACTGAGCTTCATCCAGGTCTTACATTACCTATTAGGTTTCACTGAGCTCTCCTCGAGCTCCACTAACTTCCCTCTTCCCCCAACCAATTCCCAAGACCCTCAAAACATAAAAAGAAATAAAAAGAAACACACAAGAAGACAATAATGAAAAACCAATAGCAATATGACACTAAAAACAAAGTGGCAAGGTATTGCACCAGAAACAATCAAAACCCATAATCGAGTTCAAGAAAATAACAAAATACTGTGAACAAACACCATGACTCAATCCCCATGGGTTCCCAATTCTTCTAAAGGAAAGTTCAACTTGAACCTTCTTTAAGATTTCATGGTAGTCTCTTTTTCCGGGCAATTCCCCACATCGTACTACCATAAACAAATAATTTTCAATTCATAAATAAACATAAAAATATATCATTTACCTTACCTTGTTGTGCGAAGAATGTTGCCTTGCAATTTGACACAACCACACCATCTCGCAAGGGACTCAAATCATTTGACAAATCTAGACATAACTGAAAACTAGCTTAATATATCTAGTAAATACATGTTTAGGAATATAGCATATATCCACATAATATCAGACAAAATCTAGGTTAAGAAGACTTCATGTATTCAAAGCATTCATTCATTTGGAATTTTGGTTTCCAAACATAACGAAAGGAACTATCACCCAATTCCTTTCTTTTACCTTTAAATTGTTACAACTAAGTCTTATTATGTACTGTTACATCAGCCAATAGATAGTTATATAAATAAATAAACTATTTCTTTGTCATGCTAATAGCATGCATGTTGCCTTGCACTTGTTTACACATGTCAGCCACATGTTCCAAGGATCAAAACATCATGTCTGCTAATTGAAATCAACATTTTCCAAGACTAACATCCATGTCATAATCAACAATCAACTGATAGTCTCTAGTCATAATACTACAACTATTAGTGTCTATCACCCACTTACACTCAAGTACATATCAGTTGTCTCATAACATATTGTGTTAGTACAAGCATCTTAAAACAAGGTCATTAATTCATGCAATCTGATAGAGACATACTCATATCATGCAATTAATCAAGCATTCAAACAAAAATTAGACAACATAATAGACACCAAAATTTCAATCACCATATAGACAACATAATCAAAATCATACCTTAATGTATCTTAGGGGAGGCTATCACATATACACAAATCAATCCATATTAGTATGACATAATATCACAATATATTAACTCGTACCTTAATTTCATAACCATAATCATCTACATAGGTCAATCCATATTAGCACAAAAAATAATAACATCAAAACCTCAACGGCAATGAACATAATCATCAAGCATATGACCACAATGTATACAACAACAAGTTACTATCATTCATTACTAGCCAACACATGTGCATATGATTACACTAATCAACTCACATCTAACATGCGTGTAACCACAACATCAATAGAATGAAAGACATGTATATAACCATAATGCATATAAAAGTCTATTAACTAACATACCTTGATTCCAAACATACAATACCTATATGATGATCTTCTCTTATCACGAAGTCTAGTATTGCAACCTCATTTTGACTATTTGCATCTCCTACTTTATCTCAACCAACACATCATCATTATTATGAGATAAGTTGTAACAATGAATCTCACAATGGTTCTTTGACCTACTATGCATGCATAACCATAACTATAACAATACATGCATAAAAAACATACAGACACTGACATGCATAATGAACACATATATGACCAACATTTATGTATGACAAACACATCCTAACAAAAACATCATCAAATATACATGACAATGAAACTGTAATGATGACCACTACCATGCATACACAGCAAACACATAGACTACAAGAAAAAGAACACATATGCAATTGACATGTATACATGAAAAAAAACATTCCACCCATCTAGTCCAAGTGTTGAATGATAATCTAATACCACTTTGTAACTCCCTCCTCCCACATTTACTCGTTACCGACCTACCAGAGTACGCATGTGATGAAGAGTTAGTATGATATGATTCAACCTCTTAGTTTGAGGTATCCATGGAAATAGTATCATTTTTCTTATTGGATTTTAAAATAATAATGACTCAATTACAGTTAAGGGCATGGATTCCACGAAATTTTTGCTTGGTGAGGTTAGGTTTGCATCAAACATACCAAGGAAGAATTCAACCAATTTGTTTGCCAATTTATTCTATATGGTGTGAGGGGATAATTGGGGTTATTAATTCAATGGCATAGAGGATATCCTCATAGAGAATGAACTTGGGCATAGGGACATAATTAAATCCTTTCTCTAGGGGGATTAAGGTTGGTGGATGATGGTTAGGGAAAGAATGATGAATGACAATAGGAGGGGAGGTGGAAGAAAAACATTATAGAGTTGAAGAGCAAGGGTGAGAGTGATCAGGTGCTCAAAATTAGGCTTAAAAATGAAAGTATCATAATAATGTTAAACTTAACTTCAAATCATAGAGCTCATCATTCCGATTCCAACAGTGTGAACACTTAACTCTGAGATCGTATGCAAAAGTTAGAGAAAGTCAATTGCAAAAGTTAGAGCAAGTCAAAGTTTAGGTTTGACTTGCTCACGTGGTAGGATTGGATGATGTTGCAAGGTCCTTCAGTGAATAAGGATGCACCAAGTGGCAAGCTTCCATTGGCCCCCAAATGTCGCAAATCACAATCGCAAGCAAGTCGGCATTAGAAATTGGCCCTCGAGCAGTGTTTCTGAGAAAACTAGTGTCTTTTCAATCTGCTAGTCCCACTAAGATGGGTAGCTATCTTAGAAACAAACAATCAAAGCAATTTTTGATTTCCTTTATGTATGATAGATAAGAGAGAATCAAAGGGGACCAACCTAGATCTTTTGCTTGACTCCTTGCTTGATTTCTCTCTCCCTTGATAGAGCTTGCAACTCTTTTCCTACTTGTCCCGCTTTAGAAAATACATGTAGAGACAAACAAACAAAACACCATCAAAGCATCTTGATCTATAATATCACAAACAATGCAGAATCAGAAATACATTCACCATACAATTGCATTTACAAATCACAAGATTCACAAATACATGATTGGATGGAGGAAAACTAAAAGAACTTTATTAATAGTAGAAATAGAAGAGAGGATTACAACCTAGCTGTTTGATCCAGCATCATCCTCCCAACATCAAAGCCCTCTTCACCTCATGAAAATCAAGATCACCCAACAATACAATGTTCCTTCCTGAAGAGAAACCAACAACGCTTCCTTACAAATTACAAAATTCCAGCCCGTTGATCTCTCAGATGAGGGTTCCATTTATAGATGTCTTGCAAGGGTGTGATTCAACTCTTGGTTTTTGATTAGTGTCATTCCATTGATAGTTCTTGGTTCCACTTGGAGATTTCATTGATCTCTTACTCATCCCTGGGGAAATTCTGAGAGGCAAGTGTCATGGGAGATGTTTCTAGAAGATTCCATGAGCATCCACTTAGCAAACTGTCTCATCCATTTGTCCATTCTTGCCCATCACACCCTACAAAAGGCCTCTTTAGTATGCCTCGCACCTGGCTAGTGTTGTAGCCAGTATGCATTGCACCTTGACCATGGAGCAGTCAATATGGTCTAGTTTTGACCAATTTTGAGTGGTTTTTCAGGTGGAACTTCTGGGAAATGATGTAATCAATTGACCATGATCCTTTAGGGTATGAAACAACACTTTTAGGGGTTAAAGAGCCCTTGGTTTATCGACATATGTGATTGGTGTTGAAGTGCCCAATATTTCTATAACAATTTCCCCTAAAGCATGAGGTCGTAAATCTTTTGATGTCGAGTCAAATGATTTATCATGGGGATATGAGGAATTTGAACTAGAAGGTGACTTGTATAAGATACAATACAATGCATCATCATCATATTATTTTCATGATCTAGCTAAGGAAGGCATTCCCATGCCCAACTTTATAAATTCATTTTCATGTACCTAGAATAGATAATTGTCTGCAGTTGCAGACTGGTTATTCTTTATATGTAGAGTCATCATCCCTTAGTGTGGATGATCAACTGTGCAGCTTCTGTGTACATTTGATGTCTTTATTTTCCTGAATATATCACAACTTGGATGGGTGAAACTAGATCCAGGGCCTTCAAACTTGATCAACCTTGGCCCGATGTACAAGTAGATCCATGTGAAAGGATGTTCTGAAGTCAAACATGGAAAGAAATCGCTTGATTACCAGCCAATAATGTAAGTTGTTAATAGTTGCGAGAGGAATCATTGATAATGATAATGACCCTCAAGTTACTATAGTTCAATTCACGTCTTGTGAATATATGAGTTGATGTTGAATACCACACAAAATATTTCGATCGAAGGCCATTGATGTAAACTTATTGCCAGAAGTGAGAAACTTGTCATTGAGGCATGAAAGCTTCAAAGTATTGAAAGGGTTGTTTCTAAGTCAACTTCTTGGATAATGAGTTGATGTCAACAAGAAGTGATCCATTGTAGGAGGGCTTTGATGTATCCCACATCTATAACACGAAATAGAGAAAACGATTTTGTGGAGGTGGAAACGATCTAATGATATGAGGTTCAGGAATGGCGGTCATGAAAAATGGAGAGTGAAGGTATTGCAGCGGATGAGGTGTTAGCTGGGTGGTAAATTCTCTGAATGACTTCTCTTGAACATATCAATGACACTGAAATGGATTGATAACATTAACCCCAAAAGATGGATGGTACGGAGGACCAATGGTTATGTGACCCATGAACAGAATAACCCAACCCAACTCAATCATGGTGATGGAGTGAAAGTGTCATGTTCAAGAGAGACCTGCTACCAATGAAGTTCTTCAAGTTTTCTTCCCTTTTTCCCTAGTCATTGCTGACCAATACCTCTTTATTTTTGTCAATCTTGAGGAGGATAACATATGCATGTTCTATAATTTGCCCTTCGGGAAAACCTGTCACTATGTTTTAGTGAGATTAATGACAGTGAAACTTGTTCTTTTTTGGGAGGAAAAGTTTGTTGCTATTATTTTAACGAGTTTAACGACAAGGATAACTCATTCCTTTTCATGTTTAGAGAGTTTAAAAAGGGATGAAAATGAAACTCCAGCGGTCCTTTTTCATAGCATAATCCTTTAAGTCTGAAAAAGTATAAAATAATATGTAAGGGATGATTTTTCAATTGCTTTAGCGAGCCAAAAAAACAAGCGCTCGATCTTTTTGTGGGATGATCCCTCAGGTCCAAAAAGATTAAAATGCAGAGGAGGGATGCCACTTCCCCTTACTTAAACGAGCTAGAAAGGCCAGTAGCTCGATAATCTTTTCATATTTAATGAGTCTAAAAGGAGCTTAAAAGAGACTTGCTTTTGAGGAACGAGTGGTATTTTTGGGTAGGAACTGGTTCCAGGTAAGTTTGAAACTTCTCAAAACATGGTAGTGTGAAGAGAGTGGCTAACAGAATCACTCGTCGCAGTTGTTCCTCAAAATGGTAAACAATCAAGTGGAAGCGTACAATCGGCCAAAAGAATGGAGGTGATGGTAGAACATAACCAAGGCTCAAAAGGCTAATAGCATGGCAATCACAGAGGTCATTTACTGAAGGTGGATTTATTTTTTAATGAGCTTGAACCCCATGTTAACATATGCTTAGTAGCAGGTTTATTTTTTAACGAGCTTGAACCTTGCAAAAAAAATTCTCATACAAGTCGTTAAAGATGTCTCTAATTGGTAGGTTTATTTTTTTATCGAGATTGAACTCTATGATAACATGTGCTCATTGCCCTTCTTATGTAGGCTAGAAATGACCAAACTACAGAGCTAACTACACTAAGAGGTAAGGAACTACTGAGATTAGGTAGGATGGTTTTGTCTTTCATCTAGACACAACCCTTCCTTTGCTTCATCTGCGCACTGCAGACAAAGGTGAATGGTGGTTAGACCAATCACCTAACCTAAGAAGTTGAAACTAAAAAGCTAAAAAATGAAATTGGTTGTTTTTCACTTGGATACAAAGTTTTACATGCCCCCAGGTACTGAGAAAAGGAGGGTCTCCAGGTTACCATATGGAAGTCCTTGCGGTTAGTCAGGATTGTTTCTATCAGTGGTTAGACAAAAAACACTTCCTTGGTTTTGTCCATCGAAATAGACAAAGTTGAATGGTGTGAGCTTCCAATCACATAACCTACGAGGAGATGGTTGTTTCAGACTGATCACATAACCTATAAGGAAACAGTGTTTCAGACCAATCAGATGACCTACACGAAAACCTATATTTTTAGCTAGGTTCATTTGCTAAAGCAGACTAGGGTGCATGCCCCCAAGCTTCGTTACATTCACTGGACAATTCGCAGTAATTAGGTGGATGAAATGAAGGTTGAAGAGACACTCTTAATGAAAAAAGACCATTTAGGGATGATGTTTGACTTGTAGCTATATTTGAACTAGGAAATGAAAGATGGTCGATAAGTTGTACCATTTTGCCTTCATGCAGGAAACACATCACTCGAAAGAGTGTGGAAACAATAGCTTCCATGCTATATATATAGTCATATCCAAGAAGAATATTGTAATCTAATGGTCCTTGGACTACCATCACGTTCAAATGAATGGCTTTCCTTTTGAAAGTTATAAGAAACTTTGGAAGGATCCCTAATGGTCGATTGGTTCCTTTGTTAAAGCCTGATAAATTTTGTGTCTCACGCAAAAGCGATGGTAAACCAAGAATTTTCCAAGCAGTTGAGGAAAGGATACTCACTGAAGCTCCTTCATCTATGATAGTGCCAGACATGATCATTTTGTAAACTTGTACTATGATAAAAAATGGTACATTAGACGGAAGGCGGGGTCTTGCTAGTTGATTCCAACCGAAGGAAATGACTAGACTGCTTGGAGGGGGTACCAGATAAATGGTTGAATAAACCCCTTGAACTGGGGGACTTTCCTCCTGTTGTAAAGGAATAGGTGGATTGCCCCCAAGTTCATCAGACTCTGAATTAACAAAAAGAATTTGAACAACATCATTTTCATTCTCTTTTGAAATAGTATCATCTAAAAGCAGACCTTTTGAAGGAAAGACTAGATTGATTGCCATCTCAACCTATTGACTTTGGTCTAGTATGGAGTCAGAAGGTTCACTCTTAATGAAAGGCATTTCAACCAACGATTGAGTTACATCAGTCGGGTTTTCAACTAGCAATGGACTTGGTAAGAGTTTCTTGTATCCAAGTGGAAGTCGTTGCGGTGAAGCAAGACGAGTATGCAAGATTCTCTTAGACTCATCTAGAAAAGGACAACAGGGAAGGTGATGGTCTCCTTCACATAATAGACATGGAGTTTTGACCTTTCTTTCCTATCCAGGACTTTCATTTTCACTAGTTGATGGTGTGCTATCAACCTGATCGCCAGAGGTCGATGACACCAAATGGTGCGAATGCGGAGACCAGTCTCTCAAGATCTGTGGAATGCAAGGATAATCTCAATGAAAATGGTTTCCTTTGCAAATTAGACAAGGATATCTAGGAGATTTAATGTGTGGATTTTCACCAGATGATTCATTGTTTCCCCCTTGCTTAACTAACATCTTCTTCTTCTCCTCCTCCTTCCCTTTCTTCTTCTTCTCAGCCACTTGTTTACTAGTATCACTATTTTCACCAAGCAAAGAGGAAGAAGGGGAGGGAGAATCAAACGAAGTAGAAGGTGAAGGGTCATTTTTGGTATCAACTAGTTGTTGATTCAATTGCTGAGGAATTACAGTATTTTGAATGATAAAGGTTGAGAATAGCCATATAGGCAGGCCAATTGTGATCCCTAGAAAGGAAATGTAGCCATATATGGAGCACCGGTATCTCCCCAAGAGGAGAAAGAACTAGGATTTCCTCGAAGAGGGATTCCTTGATTGGTGGACTCCATTACCTCAACCTAAGATCAATGAAGGAACAGGGGTGTTATTCTAAATTAAATAAATTTTAATGAGGCTTTGACACAACTTTTCTTTTTCGATTTTTAAGAGTTGAGAAGAAGCTAAAGATGACTCTAGTTGCCTTCGATTTTTAATGAGCCTTAAGTGAAAAGTGCTCCGATGAACCTTTTCTTTTAAGGAGTCGAAAAGGAATGAAAGTGACTACTCTGGAAATCTAGACAGAGGGATTACCAAATCAATCGGAAAACTGTAATATACACCTTGGTGGTAAATTAAAGAGAAGTTACCAAGGACTTATGTACAGCAGTCAATCTTCCCGAATGTTGTGTTCAGTGCATTGTGATCGATAGGGTAGCAAACATGGATTCCTATGGATAAAGGATATCAACCTACTATGGTCTCCCAATATATACTCGACGGTACAAGGAGCACAAGTTCGTACTAGCACTTGTTGTATCAAAGAGGAGGAATCACCCAACCTTCGATGAAAATGATAGTTACCAGGTTTTACGACACTGGAACACGTCTCTAGCCTAGACCTATAAATATGTTGCGTTAGGTTCCAAAGTGTTTTTATGTTCACTGAGATTTATTTTAGAGTTGATCTTGTTTATAAGTTTGTCTTTCAAGGTTCACCATGTGATATAGATGTAAAATTCCTAATATGCAATCTAAAATGATAAACAGTCGTTTATTTTCTTTTAGCAATGAAAATCCTAGCTACTAAGGAAAGAAGATAACGATTCTTTCAATAGAGAGCAAAGAGCAGACACTAAATGCACTTTTCCTAAATCATTTTCCACATACAGTATAAATGCAAATGCAAATGCATGTATTTAATTTTTGTTCCCTTAATGTGAGAATGCCAAAAAGGAAAACTAAGTATAGATCTCAACTATTTTCTTCAAAGCAACATTTCGACAATTTCTTTTCAAAATGAAAGGAAGACTAAAATGACACTTATCGATTTTGAATAGAAAATTGCTTTCGACACTTCAAATATTAACAATTCAAATCAAATACAATGGAAAAAGTACAATAAACTATCTAGAGGAAAAATACTTTACAACACTTTTCTTTTTGACTCAAAATGATAATTACGACACATTTGCATCAAAAAATGACACTTCGATTAAGCTACTTTTTGACTAGGAATCATAAATAATGGACAAATACAAAAAAACATTTACCTTTCCTAATCAATGGAGGTTGAACATTGTAAAGGAAAGAGGCTTCAGCAATGAGATACTAATCATAAGTAGCAAAATGACTGAATAGAGCTGAAAACAAGGAGGAAAAACCAAAATTTCAAATAGCGAAACAGGATTACTCATTCATCACACCTATCCTTAACAAAAACAAGGATGCATTGTTGGCATTATGATTCTGGTTTGGTACTATGGCACAGGTGTTGTACTTGATGGAAACTCCCTCAAGTGGCATATCTTAGTTCAAGCACTCAAATTCATGGAAAATAAGATACCCGCAGGTAATCCTAGAAGAAGCTGCGGACCCGCAGGTACTTCGACCAAGGAGTGCGGACATACTCGCAGGTGCTCCGTTCAGAAGGTGCGGACCTCAGTTTCACTCATTCCCATGCAGAAAAGCGCGCGCACATGGGAATCTTCATGAATGGTTCATGGTATTAGTCCAACAATTTTTGATCAAATGGTTTTGGACCCTGGTATTGCATCTAAAAGTATTGATCCCAAGTATTGGCTTCATGGTATTGTGTTATTATGGTTTTGGACCATGGTATTGTGAAAGGCTTGCCTATAAAAAGGAAAGAAGATCTCTTGGCTAAACAAAAGTGAAAATTTGAATATCTTAAGATTTGAAATTTTGGGTGATTGATTTCAAAAGCTAGATCTAAATCAAGGAGAAAACTAAAGGCAAGTCTATTGATAAGTCGTGATCTCTCGGGTGTATGAGCAGATCTGTGGATCTAACTGATTGTGGCACATTGGAGGACTGTTATTTTGGCCCTAATCAGAAGTCCGCAGGCAATCCAAAGGCGCAGTGCGGGGGTACGTAGCGCAGAAAAAGGCGCAGTGCGAGGTATGCAGCTCAGGAGAAAGCGCAGTGCGGGGGGCATGCAGTGCAGAAAAAGGCGCAGTGCGAGGTACGCAGGGCAGTAGAAGGCCCAGTGTGGGGGTACACAGCACAGAAAAAGGCACAGTGCAAGGTATGTAGCTCAGGAGAAAGCGCAGTGTGAGGTACACAGGGCAGTAGAAGGCACAGTGCGGATGTACCTGTAAGTCAGATAGTAAAGGTGCGGATCTGAACAGAATTACGCAGAGTAGAAGAATGACTAGTGTGGATCTGAGCAGTTTAGACTCAGAAGAGCTGTGGATATACGCAGGCCCCTATTGGTGAAGTTGTGGACTTATCTTGAAACATTTGTTGACTCTCTTTTATCTATTGTTACAGAATTCTGGGTGTAGATTTCTGGTATTACTTTTCTGTTTTCATCATTATGAAGAGTTGGATGATTCATTGGTTGATTGTATAAGGAGATTGGGTGATTTGCATGTACTTGATGATTATTTGATCTTCTTGGATCCGATTTGAAAATTCATGAAACGTGGTCCTTTAAGAAGTAAAAAAGTTAAGGGGGTTGTAGCTCCCTTCCAGGAGAGACTGGAAAACAAGAGAGAGTTGTAGCTCTTTGCAGGTTGCAGCCCGCGTACTAGTAAAGGACTGCACCAGTACAAAATCATTGTAAAATAAGTTTCTAATTGAAAGAAGATAGAGACATATTGCAGCAGGTGGTTTTCACCCACATTGGGTTTCCACCCTATATCTGGTGTTCTTTGGTGTGACTATCCGTTTTTCTTGTTTCATGCTCATTATTATATGGTACTGACATACAAGTTAATGATCAATATCCGAAGATTAAATTAAGTATAAATCTAGAAGGTTTATTAAAAGAATTTGACAATGCTGATTCACCCCCCCTTTTAGTATTATTTCCAACAATTGGTATCAGAGCAGGTCCTTCTAAAGAAGCTTGATTGCTTGAAGGAAGATCTTTCATCATGAGCAACTATCAGAGGTAAGCATCAATCAGGCCACCAGTTTTTGATGGGACAAACGTCATATATTGGAAGGTAAGAGTTACTGCCTATCTTCAATCTCTGGGTACAGAAGTCTGGGATATCATAGATAGAGGGTACACTTTTCCTTCTACAACTCCCACAGATCTGGCTGAGAAGAAGAAATATGAAACAAATGAAAAGGTGGTCAATACTCTATTGGGATGTCTATCGCAATCAGAATTTGTCAAATTTATGCAGTGTAAATCCGCAAAGGAAATATGGGACAAGATTGTTCTAAGCTATGAAGGAGATGATCAGGTAAAACGAGCGAAACTTCAAACCCTCAGAATTCAGTATGAAAAACTCAGGATGTACAATGATGAAAGTGTGGCTAACTATTTTCTTCGTGTAGATGAGATTGTTAATTGTATGAAAAATTTGGGTGAAGAAGTAAAAGAGGCTGTTGTGGTTGAAAAATTTCTAAGATCTTTGTCCCCTAGGTTTGAATCTAAAGTTTCTGCAATAGAAGAAAAGGAGAATCTTCTAAACCTTAAAATGTCACAGCTGCATGGAATTCTAACTGCTTATGAAATGAGGAAAGGAGGACCATCAAACAGGAGAGAAGCTGCCTTCAAGGCTTCTCGCAAAGGAGACTACTATGAGTGAGAACACATATCATATGAAGAAGAAGAATAAAATTTTGTCAAAAATATTCAACGGGGTGCTGGACGATTCCAAGGTAAGTTACCTTTCAAATGCTTTGCTTGTGGAAGAGTAGGTCACTATGCTACCAAATGTCCTCACAAGGATTAGATTGACAAGGGGAAGGAACCTGTTAGATAGAGTAAGAAACATAATGGAAACAAGAAAAGCTATTACACTCATGAAGATAGTGATGGACTATCAAATAGCAATGAAGATGAACGAGGTAATCACTATAAACTTTTAATGGCCTTTTGAAGATGATGATTACATGGATGCTATAGATGTGGATGGATTTTATGAAGAGATTACTAGACTCAAAGCATGTTTAGAAGAAAAGAATATGATCATTGATACTCTGCAATTTCAACTTGGTGAAAAAGAAAAATTTCTTGAGAAGTTAGAATGTGAAATAGTTGGCCTTAGAAAAGAAATTGAGAAAACAAAGGCCCTTAATCTTAAATTTGTTAAAGGATCTGAAACTCTGGATGAGATTATCAATGTGTAGCGTTCCCCTCTAATCAAGACAGGTTTGGGGTATAATGGAGAAGCATCTCAAGCTTCCACCTCTAAGAGTTATCTTGATGCAACAAGGAGTGAGCAAAGGCCTAATAGAAATCATCAGGTAAATCAGGGACAGTCTTCCTCAAGAACAAACAAAGACTATCAAGAAAATCGGGGGCATGCTACCTTAAGGACAAACAGAAGCTATAACCAGCCACAGGTAAAATCTTCCCAATTTTCTTCAAGAATGGATGTCAGTAGAAACTATAGTCGGTTGGAGGATAGTCGCAGGAATTTCTTCAATGGCCAAGGTTTCTCTTGCCATAAGTTTGGTCACAAAGCAGTTCAATGTGTTGCCTATAAGACAATCATGACTAGAGAGGCTCAAAAACAAAGAAGTGTGCCTGCAATCACGAAGAGGACCTATAACAAATTTTCCACCCTTGAAAGTGAAATTGAATGTTCTATTTGTAATAATTTTGGTCATGAAGATTCTGAATGCAGGAGTAGGTTTTGGAAGACAACTCAGAAAGAACAAACCTTAAGTGCCAAATCATGGAGAATGAAGGAACTGCAACCAAAAATATGTGGAATAGCTTTATATGCAGAAGGATAGGAAAATCAATGGTACATCGACAGTGGATGTTCAAAGCATATGACAGGTGATAAAGAAAAACTTGAATCATATACTGCTTTAGAAAAGGGAAAGAAAGTTTCTTTTGGAAACGATACCCTTGTAGCCATAAAAGGAAAAGGCATTGCTTAGTTGAAAGAAAAGGTCAAAGCTAGAAATGTTTTCTATGTTGATGGCTTGAAGCATAATCTATTGAGTTTTAGTCAGATGTGTGATAATGGAACCGAGGTAATCTTTCAATCAGATGGGTGTAGTGTTCGTGATCTTGATACAGGAAGAACAGTAATCAAAGGTAGAAGAACTCCAAATAATCTATACATATTTGAAGAAGGAGAACAACAATGTTATTTGAGCAAGAATGATGAACACTGGTTATGGCACCGAAGGTTGGGGCATCTAAGCTTTTCACAAATAAGGAAAGCATGCAAGTATCAGGCAGTTCGTGATCTTCCAGACATCAAAATTCCAGACAACACCATATGCAAATCATGTCAGTTTGGGAAGCAAACCAGAACTAACTTCCCTGAGAAGGAAGGATCAGCCAGCAAGCCTCTTGAGCTAGTTCATACAGATGTATGTGGTCCATTCAGAAAAAGATCACCTCGAGGAGAAGAATACCTTATATTATTCATCGATGATTTCTCCAGGATGGTCTGGTTAGGACTTATGAAACACAAGGACGAAGCATTCAAAAATTCCAATCCTTCAAAGCCTTGGTTGAAAATGAATCAGATTACAAAATTAAGTGCCTCAGGTCCGACAGAGGTGGGGAGTTTACCTCAAATGAATTTTTCGATTTTTGTGAAGAGCATGGAATAAGAAGGGAATTCTCTACAGCAAGGACTCCTCAGCAAAATGGAGTAGCAGAAAGGATGAACAGAACAATTCAACAAATGGCCCGTGCTATGCTTGATGAGTCTGGAACTCCTGCAACCTTCTATGGTGAAGCTGCATATGCTGCGGTTGTTATTCTCAACAAAACAAATGTCCGAGTGAACAGCACTCAAACTCCACATGAGCTCTAGTATGGTAAAACTCCTTCAGTAAAGCATTTCAAAATTTTTGGGAGCAAATGCTATATTAAGAATACGGATGAACATCTTGGCAAACTTGAACCTAGAGCAAATGAAGGCATTCTCCTTGGATATTCTCCCTACAGCAAAGCATATAAGTTCTATAATAAAAGACTTGGAAGAATTGTTGACAACATTGACGTAGTGGTTGATGAAAAAGGATACATCCCCAGGCAAGTAAATCATGAAGATATCGAAGAAGATGAAGACTACTCTCCAAATCAGACAGATGATGAAGAAGAACCTCAAGAGGCACCAGAGGAATAGATAAGGATAGAAGAGAAGACTCCATCTAGGTGTGTTCAGAAGAATCATACTGAATCTCAGATTTTAGGGCAGAAGGAAGCAGGTGTACAAACTAGAAGAACAATTGCAGAAGCCTCAAGCTACTTGGCATTGCTCTCCTCCACTGAGCCACAAAACGTAAAAGAGGCATGCAAAGATGAAAGCTGGGTCAAGGCAATGGATGAAGAACTTGAGCAGATTGAAAATAACAACACTTGGGAGTTGGTTCCTAGACCAAAAGATAAGAATGTCATAGGGACAAAATGGATCTTCAAGAACAAGTTGAATGAGAATGGGGAAGTTATTAGAAACAAAGCTAGACTTGTTTGTAAAGGGTATGCTCAACAAGAAGGGATAGATTTTGAAGAAACTTTTGCTCCGGTTGCTAGACTTGAGGCCATCCGAATGTTCCTTGCTCTCTCAAGTTTTCAGATTTTCAAAGTTTTTCAAATGGACATGAAATCTGCTTTTCTGAATGGGGACTTAGAAGAAGAAGTGTACATTGAGCAACCAAATGGTTTCATCCATGGGAATGATCCAAATCTTGTATGCAGACTGAAAAAGGCTCTCTATGGTCTTAAACAAGCTCCAAGGGCTTGGTACTACCGATTAGACAAATATCTTCATCAACAAGGTTTTTCAAAAGGATCAGCAGATAGCAATCTTTATTTAAAAATTGAAAATGACAAATTGCTAATACTTGTTGTGTATGTACATGACATTATCTTTGGCAGCAATGAAGAAGCTATGAGTCAAAGTTTTGCCTTGGTGATGCAGAAAGAATTTGAAATGTCTATGCTTGGAGAACTGACATACTTTCTTGGATTGCAAATCCAACAAAATGAAGGCAGGATCTTCTTGTCTCAAACCAAGTATCTCAAGCAGATTTTGAAGAAATATGGCATGGAAGATGCAAAACCAGTATGTACCCCCATGGTTACAGGATGCAGTCTCAGTGCAAATGATGAATCAGCAGCTGTGCATCAACCAACCTACAGGTCTATGATTGGAAGTTTACTTTATTTGATAGGTACCCGACCAAACATCATGCATGCAGTGGGAATAGTTGGGAGATTTCAAGCAAATCCAAAGGGAACTCATCTTCAAGCAATGAAGAGAATTTTCAAATATCTTCAAGGGACTCAGAACTATGGCTTATGGTATCCTAGAGATACAGATCTCACACTTCATGCTTATACAGATGCAGATTGGGCCGGAAGCGTGGATGACAGGAAGAGCACAAGTGGTGGAGCATTCTTTATGGGTTCCAGATTAGTATCCTGGTTCAGCAAGAAACAGAGTTGGATTGCCTTATCTACAGTTGAAGCGGAATATGTGGCAGCTGCATCTTGTTGCACTGAACTCCTTTGGATGATGCAGACCCTGCAGGATTTTCAAATCACTTGTACACCACCTATCCCCATATTATGTGATAATACAAGTGCAATAAGCATTTCGAAAAATCCTGTCATGCATTCAAAGACCAAGCACATACCAATCAAGTATCACTTTCTTCGGAAACAAGTGTTGAAACAAAAGGTCAAATTGGAGTATGTTCCATCTAAGGAACAAGTTGCTGATATTTTCACCAAACCACTGCCCAGGGAAACTTTTGAATATCTCAAACAGACGCTGGGAGTTGTTGATGTATCATCTTGCTGTTAAATCTTGTCAGTTTCAGAGAAAAATGGGTGTACGCATGTTGGATAAGGAGTATCCGCGTACATACGCTGGTTTGTGCAGGGAAAGTCGCGTATATGTAGGCTTGATGGATATCAGAAGGAGCAGGCTCTGGTTGAAGATATTCTGATATGGGTCTGACAGAGACCATCCGGCACCGGTTCAGGGGGAGCAGATAATCTTCTAATAATGCATTGTTGGCATTATCTTAGAAGCTTTTGGTTCTGGTTCATAGTTGTTGTTGATTTCAGGTGGAACAAAGACAGAGGGAGAACAGAAGGAAATCTTGGTTGTTGATCTGAATGATGATTATCAGTTGTTGCTGCTATCAGTTGTTGATGACTTTCATAAGTCATGTTTTAAATATTCGTCTCTATGTCATGTATCTTTTTCTTATATGGTGTCAAGGTCATGTAACGGCCTATATTGGTTTCCCCACTATGCCTGGGATAAAGATGTAATGTATTTGGTCATCATATGTAAATTTCTGATGTATTCCCACTTGGTTGGATGGATGATCCCCACTTGGTTGGGTGATGGATGTATGTATTAAGTCTTTTGCTGATAGGAAAGTCTTGTATTGTTGCATAAGTCTTGGTTCTTCTTAAAGAACATCTTTTTGCATATCTTGCCTACAGTCAGGGGGAGCATGGTCAGCACAGCAGGACAGAGATTTCAGCATGTACTCAGGGGGAGCACAACCCTTTGCCCTTGATGGACAAAGGGGCGAGAATGATCTTGAGGATCTTGGTGTGCCATCAAGTCCAAAGGGGGAAGATTGTTGGCATTATGGCACAGGTTTGGAGCTATGGCACAGGTATTGTCCTTGATGGCAACTCTCTTTGGTAACAGATCTCAGTTCAGGCACTCAGAAAGAAGAAAAAGACATATACGCAGGTTTATCTAGACAAAGACGCGTATACACGCGGGGTATACATTACACACGGGGGATCATATTTTTGGTCCATGATAGTTAGTCCTTGGAATTTGAACCTATGTTTCGGACCAAGGCGTCTCGGCAGATGTGTTGATCCCTAGTTTTGGGTTCATGGTATTGAAATGTTATGGTTTTGGACCATGGTATTGAGGAAGGCCTAAGACTATAAAAGAGGAAGGAGATCATGTGGCAAAGAGTGAGCTGGATTATTATCGAAGATCTGAAAAGTACTAGGGCTGGTATCTTGGTAATTGGGTTATGTTGCAGATCTAGACCTGAATGAAGGAGGAACCTTGGCGCAAAAGGAAGGATAAGTTCTATTCATGGGTCATAATCTTTAAGCTTGAATGATAGTATCTTTGCATGATTTTGATCTGCTAGATGTGGCGCTTGCTTGATCTATAAGTATGATAATATGGGTTTATTAGTGATTGACTATCTGGAAGAGTGTGTTATCCTTTATAGATCTGTAAGCAGGTTCAGTGAAGCGAAGGCGCGTATACACGTCGTTTTGGTGAAGTAAACGCGCGTATACGCAGGTTGTTCCATATGCAGATGCGTATGCACGCAAGTTGCAGGTTGTTGAAATGGCGTATATGCTTTAAGTTGTGATCTAACTGCTTCTGTGTATTGCTGCTGAGTTCTGGTTTCTGTTCTCTGGTGTATGGTTTCTGGTACTGTGTTTTGGGTACAGCTGTAAGAAGAATATCTACTTGATTCAGATCAAATTTGTGGAAAGGAGATTGGTTGATTCTTGATGATTGTTTGATGTTCATGGATCCAGTCTGAAAATTGATGAAACGTGGTCCCTGGAAGAAAGAGAAGGTTTTAGCCTTCGGTAGGTCAGCGCCTACATACTAGTATCTTGGCTAGTACAAGAGCTAAAGGGGGTTGTAGCTCCCTTCCAGGAGAAGCTGGAAAACGAGAGAGTTGTTGCTCTCTGCAGGTTGCAGCCTGCGTACTGGTAAAGGACTGCACCAATACATTGTAAACAGAAGTTTCTAATTAAAGAAAGATAGAGACGAATTGCAGCAGCTGGTTTTCACCCACATTGGGTTTCCACCTTATATCTGGTGTTCTTGTGTGTGATTGTCTTTCTGCTCTGTTTTACTGTCTCTGGTTACTGGTTATTTGATGTTGCATCTCAGATTAACAATCATCATCTGAAAGTTTAAGTAAATTAAAAGTTTGCTCTGTATACGCGGTTTTACTTCTGAATAGTTGCGTATATACGCGGGTTGAATTAACTAAAGTAGCGTATACAATTTGGTTGTTGAAAAGGATTATTTGACTTGATAATACTGATTCACCCCCTCCCCCTCAGTATTATTTCCAACACTTTGGGGACAAAGTCTTTTGAGGAGGAAGGTAATGTTATGAATAAAATATAGATATAAATAATGTAAATATAAATAATAATAAACACCATAAATAATGATTAATTAGTAATAAGTTAATGAAGAGGTATGTACCTAAGGACATGACCATTCATAAAGGGACACCTACCTAGGGTATATAAGCAGGACCCTCACTCTCATTTGCAACATCATTCTCATTCATACATTTTAATATATATTCTTGTATCTTCAATGGAGATCTTCATAATCCAAGTCTTTTGGAGTATTTAACTCTGAGTATACGAACAATCCAGTGGAACATTCACCCTAAGAGCTCGTCCAACACATGGAAAGTGTATTCTTGATACTAACTAAGGGTGAGGTGAAGGCTTTGGGCCTAGATCTTCCCTTCCACATGACAGTCTGTCCCTCAATGTATCACTATAGTAATATTCTAATAATCAAAATGTACCTACAAGTTAGCTCTCTAAGACACAAATTATAGGCAAAGTTAAGAAGAAAAAGCATAAAATAATCAACTCAATACAATAGTATCATTGGAAATGGTTTCTCTATTGTATGGCATCAAATGATCTCACAGTCAACAACCTCAAATGGTGGAGGAGCTATCAATTTATAGTTTTCTTTGCTAATGACTGGTTTCATTTTTCCATTAAAAAAATATTATTTGACTTGTCATCCACAAGTTCTAGACTAAGTCAACCTGTTGAGAGAATTATTTTTGCATGATGTTTGCCCACTAAAGGAGTTTGATTTGACTCACACAACAAAAGAGAGTCCAACGACCAAAAGATGAAGAATAGTAGTTAATTCTACCCCAACATTCCACTAGAAGATCTCAACTTTCCACTCATATTAAATAGTAACTCGACTTGACCATGGAATTCAACTTGGTTCTCTTAGAACTTGAACTAGTTGAAGATGTTTCCTTTGACTTGCAACAAATATTAGTTCCCATACATTTTGATTTCAATTCGCCTATGCATCAAGAGTGTTCCACTTGATTAGGGTACTACTTAGTTGTAACTTCTCATAAGCCCTATTGGCTCCAAAAGTCCACTATATTACCACATTATCATGGTCAATTCCACCTCATCATGCCCAAGTGGAGCATCTCTAATGCCCTCGATGTACCTAAGAAACTGAAACATTGGTTTCGTTCCTCTCCCCCTGTAGGATAGTTTTGACGTAATGCATGTCAAAAATATCCCCATGTTATCGTTGTTTTGCTGCCTAGAGACTTGTAGTACCCAGTGTTATCAAAACCGGACCGGAAGCGATGGAACTCGCTGGTTTGCCTAGTTTGGGGACCAAACTAGTTTGGTTCGAGGTTCAAAATCATAAATGGACGGCTCGACACTGAACCAGCCTGTTCCGTCTAAGTTGATCAAAGATGTTTGCAACACATTTTTTTAAAGAAAAAATGGGAATTTTTTAGTGGGGTTAGCCTAATATTCAAGCTTGTGCCTTGTATAATTAAGCATTTCATGGTAATGTTAAATTCTTAACATAAAAGTGACATTCTCATGTATCTTTCATTAGCGAAGTCCAATGAACCCTAAGAAGACCCCACTTGCACTTGGAAAAGTTAATTTTTACACATGAAAAAATATTATTTTTATCACTAGTCCAAGTCAACTCAAATTTGTCAAGTCAACCTAAGAGGAGAAATTTGACCTCCTAAACCATATATAAATTGACGAAGGTTGACATCACTTGGAGATAGCATCATCACACATCAATCTTCTTCATTTGATTCGATCTCATCTGAAAATTGCAAGCCCAAGTTCACACGTGTGAGAGGAGAGAGAAATTATGTTTGACTGAGATGAATTCTCTGTTTTTTGCATCTTTAACCAACGTTGACTTTGGGTGATTTGACTTGACTTGGTTTGACCGATTTTGGATCCATTCTAAAAGGTTGCATTGACTGAGTTGTTGACCTAGGTTTTCTGGGCACATTGACCATCTTTGACTATAGATATGAGGCTAGGGTTGACCACAAGCCAACTGTTGACTTTGACCAAACTGTTGTAGGAATTTTGGATCTGTTTTGACCAAGTTCAACTGAGGAAAAGAGGTTGCATTCTTTGAGTAGTTAACCGAACCATTTGAAGTTATTTTGATCGTTGACCTTGGAGTAGTTAAGGATGCGTTTACTGCTAATGACTTTGACTTTGACAAAGCTAGAAAATTGCAGGATTGGTAGTTGACCAGATTTGACTTTTATGCTCATCTTTGATTGGTTATTGGATTGTTGACTTAGATAGTCAAGCATTTAACTTTGACTTGTTGAATGTACTTGGACTATATATCTCTATTGAACATTTGATAAACATCTAATAGAAGAAGAATCTGGGTGGTTTTTCCCCCTTGTGGGATTTTTCCCTGGTCTTTGACCTAAATCTCTGTGTCTCATTGACCTTGGTTGTCTTCTATTGTGCACATTTTTTACTGTTCTATCTACAATTGCTTATTGTTATAGGGTGATTGAAACTAAACTGGAAAAGTCGCTGCTACTGAAATAAGAAATTGTTAAAGTGATTGTTTCAACATAGAACATTGTGAAAAATTAACACTATCCTTGCTTCTTCCACCCAATTAGATTGTGGAATGGAAATAGCACATTGTAAACCATTTGTGTCTTCCTCTTTCCGTGAGAGTGCATCTGCCACTATATTTTGTTTTCCCTTTTCGTAGATCATTTCAAAGTCATAATCCAACATCTTAAGTTCTCCATCAATGCCCCTCTGTATACACCATTCTCAAAACATTTTCCTTACTAGGCAATTCGTCAACACAGTAATTGTTCACAAGTCTTTTATTCAATAAAACAAAAGTTGGTCTTAATAGCATTGGTTTTGCATGCACGACTACTAATGGAAAACATGAGTTCCACGAAACCTTACAAACCCATTGTTTTACCCAGCAAAACAGATGGGTAGCAATTACATTGGCTCTATGATTTCACCTAGCTCTTGTACTTTCTTAGGTTAGAGTAGTAGGAGAAATAAGCTCTTCAAAGCATTAAAGTAGAAGAATAAGCTCTCTAGCATGAACATATATTTCATTTCAGATATGTTTAGTGTTGTTTGCTTATGCCTTTCTTTCCTATAAAGTCAATTGTGATGTAATAATTGTATCAACATTTGGATGTGGTGTTTAGGGATTAGACATGGATCCATTCTGCCACATGGCTATATTCCATTTGCTTGGAGAGTCTTCTCGATAGGTACATTAGAGATTTTGGGGTCCTCACACACTCTTTTTTAAAGAGTATATGTCCCCAAGTTGGATCCAGTGTTACCCTCATATTTGCAACGTGGCATGAGTGACAAATGTGTGGTTTTCATCAGATAACTTTTTAGAGGAAACAAGTTGGGGGTGCGTTAGTTTTTGTAGCATTGGATGGTGTTCTAGTCTCAAACTTCGTGGAGAGGCTAAAACACATGAGTTCTTCAGAACCCATAAATTGTTTCTGGAAATTCCACCTAGAAACAACTCAATTAAATTAATTAGTCGATAATTAAAAAAATGCCTAAGTCTAACTTAGGGAAATCGATTAATTAATATAAATTAATTGAGAAATGTGAGAATTCTCTAGAAACTCACATGGATCGACTTAGAGATGATCTCAGCCATCGATTAGGATTTAATCATGGTCGTTGAAGACTCAACTGGAGATTATAAGAGGAGGTCAATGGGGTAGATGGATAACAAACCAGTTGCAGATACTCAGTGACCAAGGCAGATTGATTTTCCAGTAGCAAGTGATTCAACAGTGAGATTGAGCCAGTGATCGAGTAGTAGGTGGCAGAGGGGCGGAGTAGCAGATCTTCGAAAGATATTTATGGTTCTAGAAGAATTAGCTGAGATAGGGACAAGTTTTCCTCAAGGAGCTGCACAAGGCCTGCGCAGAGGGTTTTTGGGGAGAGTTCAATTCAACCCAAGGAGGAGTCGATTCAGTGGTTAAGGGCCGAGACAAATTCCAGGAGACCAAGCGAGTCACTTTTTGAGGTAGAGACAAGCAGAGTTGCAGGATTCGGTGAGTTCCGCAGGTAGAGCAGATAGAGCCTATGCAAGCACTGCGCAAAGGCTCATGAAGGGGCATTTTGCACAACCCAGTTTGGCAAGTTTTCGAAGCAGAATCAGTTGTGGTGTTGAGGTATTTGCCTCAAATTTATTTTGCTAGATTGGATTGCTAGTTGGGCATCCATAGATTGTACTCCGAATTTTTGAACCCTCATTTGTTGCACCAATTTTCCCACATTGGGTTTTTCCAGGGACAATTGTCCAAAAATTACAATGTTAATCCTCAAGTACCATGCTCTCGAAGCCTGCGTCAGACCATATAAGGCTTTCTTAAACATGCATACAAGAGACTTTCTCACGTGCACCTCAAATCCCTATGGTTGCTCAATATAAACCTCCTCCAATATGACTCCATTGAGAAAGTTGGTCTTCACATCCATCTGGTGGATCTTCCACCCCATCTCTACAGCATTGGAGATCATTGCTCAAATTGAGATGTATCGAGCCACTAGTGCGAAGGTCTCCTCATAATCAACTCCCACTACCTGTGAGAACCCCAATGCCACAAATCAAGCTTTGAACTTCTCCACGCTGCCATCCACAACATGATTGATCTTGTAAATGTTGACTGCCCCTCAAGTATCGGCACTATCTCCTAAACATCATTCTTCATGATAGAGGTATTTTCTTCCACCATGCCATCCCTCTAGATCTGCTAACTCGTAGCCTCCTCATAGTTAGATGGTTCCATCTCTACAACACAAGCCAGATAGCCACCTAGCCTCTTTAGTGGTCTGCTCTCCCTAACTAGCCACTTGGGTCTTCCCACTAACTCCTATGCTTGCTTTAGGGTCCCATAAAGCCATCTTGGCTTCCTCTTCCTTGAAGTATCCTCCTAAACTATTGTGGGAATATCCTCTCCTGGACCCGGTAATCCTAATGAGGGTGCTCATGTGGCCTATAGTGAACCTATATTCTGGGAATTTGTGCCCTGTGATCTTGAATTCTTTGAACCTATCACCCTAGAAGTAGATGATTCTCTTGACCCCTGTGAACCTCTTGAAGATCATGAAACTTGTGGTGTACTCCCCTATTGAGGAGCCTACTGCTCTACATGATCATCATCCTATGACCTCCTCAAGGCCCTCTCCTCAAACATCACATCCCGCCTCAGAACAAATTTCCTTTCGACAGGGATATATATATATATATGGGATAGGCCTTGGAGGTCTTGTTGTAACCCACAAAGATGCCCTTCTTTGTTTGTAGGTTCCAACTTTGTCCGCTTCTCTTCAATGACAAGTGAATAAGGCACCCAAAAATCCTAAAGTGACCAATCCCAAGCCTTTTCCCAAAAAAAGCCTCCTCAGGAGTCTTACTCCCCAACACACTCTATGGACTCTTATTCTATAGATATACCACAGCATTACAAGCCTTAACCCATAAAACGAAAGGTAGCCTCTGATCATGTAACATGGCTCTCATTGCCCTGACTATGGCCCTATTCTTCCTCTTTGCCACTGATCCAGGTGGATATTGGTGGTCACCTGCCTATTCCACTTAGACACCCTACCATTGTTTCTTCCAATTTCCTTAATTGTAGCACAGTTACTATTTTTGGTAGTCTTTCGTGTCCTAAACTTCTAGAGCCATTTTGAGGCCTTAAACGACGTTTTTTGCAAAACAGGCTTGCAGTCGAAAGTTGTCATCCTTGAATAGATCTTTCTAACGAGGTATCGTGCGTGTCAAATGAAGATCATATGCCAAAGTTACGGCCCCGAGAAGTTGATGTACCAATTTACCTCAACGAGGCCCACAGTTTTGGTCCTTCATCTCCTAGGGTTATGTTTTTGGATGTTTAGGATTTTTCATTGTTTCTGAATAATAAATAGGCCTTCGAGCCTCATTGTAACACAGTTTAGAAGACATGTAGCCGCCACATCTCTTCTCAGAGATGAGCTACCATGGCCTAAGCTAGTTCATTTCCATTTTGCATGACAATTTTCAGTACTTTGTTATTAATGAATTGGAGTTATGTTTTTGCTGCATCTTTGTGTTTCTGTTTATAGTTGTATTTCATTTCGTTTCTTCATAAATCCAGATCAATGTTATCAGAGCAGTCTGCTCTTTCTTTATTTTTTTGTGCATGTCCCCACCAAGGTCAAGATATATTGAGTTAGGGCTCGAACTGGTTGAACCGTTGCAAGATCGGCCTCGCCAACCCCGACGACCTCCCATGGCGAAAGAAAAGAAAGACGGGCAAGCAGGAAATCCTTTCAAAATATTGCTCGAAGAAGCCCTCGAGTGACAAAGGAACACGATGATGGACAACTTTGCCCAAATCCTTCAGCAACTGCCCACAAGCGACGCATATTCATCCAGCAGCCGCTCTGGGGACACCACTCTGTTTAAGGTAAAAGTCAACTTTGATATTCCCATATTTGAAGGCCAAATAGATGCAGATGTTGTAGATAAATGGTTAAATATGTTGGAACGATATTTTTCGATTCATGATTTTTCCAATAGGGAAAAGATTACTTTTGCACTCCTCAAAGTCGTCCCCCACGTCAAGGACTGGCAAACCTACTGTAAGAAGATAAACGAGAGGGAATCACGAATATTTTTCATACCCTTTCCACAAAGTTGGGTATAAAGGATTCTAAGAAACATCTAGTACTCGAGTACCGCGGATGTCTACACAAGTACATCTAGGACGAGATGGAGTTCCTGGAAATCTCCTCGCTTGGCACCGCCTATCGATACGTTATCAAGATCGAACAAAAATTTAAACATAAGAAGCGAAACTTTAGATCTGTGAATCCGAAGCAAGGGAAAGGCGCCCCCAAACCATAGAACAAAGGCTAAAACTAAGGTGGGGTAACCCAAGACAACTCATCGAAGCCGCAAGCAAAGAACAGCACCATGAAGACAAAGAAGGACACATGAAAATGGTGTGGATTCCATAAGAGCCCCACCCACAACACAAGTGAATGTCAAACCAAGCAGTCACTGGCGACTGAGCTGAAGGCTTCTGAGTCAAATGCATGTTCTGAGTTCGAGTCAGAACCCGACAAGGGGAATGAAAAAGGGAAGCAGATTATTGATGTGGAGCCCAGTGCCACCGTTGCCACCACCAAGATTCAGAAGATTGAGCCCGAAAATCCAGAGGAGGGGGAGCATCTCTTGCACTCACAAATGTGGGTGAAGGGTTCTCTGTTGCAATGCATTGTCGACAACGAGAACTGAAAGAACCTCATTTTAGCATAAGTCATGGAGCAGTTGGGCCTACCGACCACACTACACCTGCAGTCCTACACTGTCGGGTGGCTTCACCAAGGACGAGATCTTTACATCAGCCAGTAGTGTCGCCTTCCCTACAGCATCAAGCCCTTCACGAATGAGGTATTGTGTGATGTTGCTCCTCTTGAAGTTTGAAATGTATTATTATGCCAACCATACTTGTGGAAGCAACATGTTGTGTATGAGTCTAGGCCTCACACTGTTATTATTATTTTGGGTAATAAACTATACAGGATACAAGACATGGCACCGCCTACCGCCATCTCTTTGATCTCTACAAAGCAATGTAGTAAGATCATTTCTCATACCAGGAAATTTGTCGTCCTTAAGATTCGTTGTTAAGGCAAGAAGAAGATTGTGGCCACATTCACAACCTCCAGACAAGGCTCCTCTACACAACAGCAGCAAATGGACAAGGTTGTGGAGGAGTATAGGGACATCTTCACCTCACCCACAAGGGTACCCCTACACTGTCAGGTCATGCATTCCATCGATCTGACCCCGAATGCACCGCTACCCAATGGACCGATCTACCGACACTCTATTTTGGAAAATGATGAAATCAAGAGGCAAATTCAAGAGTTGTCACAGAAAGGGAAAATCGGGCCAATTTCATCACCCTGTGGGCGCCCAATTGTGTTGGTACAAAAGAAGGACGAAACCTGGAGGATCTGTATTGACCATTGGGCACTGAATAAGATTATTGTTTGGAATAGGTATCCAATCCCACGGATTGATGACATTTTGGACCAGCTCAAGGGGGCCAAATATTTCAGCAAGATTGACTTGAAGTCCGATTATCACCAAGTATCAATCAAACCCTCCAATGTGGAAGACTACCTTCAAATCCAATGAGAGCCTTTTCGAATGGCTGGTCATGCCTTTCAAGTTGACAAATGCCCCCACAACCTTCATGAGGCTGATGGATGACATCTTGCGTCCCTTCACCAACTCATTCGTGGTAGTGTATTTATACAACATCCTAATCTTCACCTACATCATATTCGACAAGTCCTCCAAACTCTGTGACAACACAAATTGTGTGTCAATTTGCAGAGGTGCAATTTTGGTATGACCCAAGTTCAATAACTAGGGTACATCATTGATGAGCGGGGTGTGCATGTGGACCCAACCAAGATACAAGTTATTCAAAAATGGCCAGCCCCAACCACTCACAAAACTCTAGGTCTTTCCAATTTCTATTGCAGGTCCATGTTGGGATTCTCTCATATCACTTGGCCTTTGAGTCAAGTAACCAAGGGCAGAGCAAAAGCAAAGTTCTTTTGGTCTGAATCCCAACAAAAGGTGTTTGTTGAGTTGAAGAATCGTCTTTGCTCTGCGCCAATGCTCGCATTACTAGACCTGCAGCAACCATTTGAAATTGAGATAGATGCCTCTGATTATGCTATTGGTACAATTCTTACCCAGCAGGGCGATCCGGTGGTATATCACAGTAAGACACTTTCAAATACAGTTTGAAAATATCCCACCTATGACAGAGATGTATTCCATTGCGCAAGTTGTCGACAATAGAAGCATTACATTCTGGGGAAGGAAACAGTCATCCACACAAACCACTAACCCCTGCAGTTCATACAGACACAAGGAAAGTTGCAAAACAATCGCCATCGAAAATGGTCCACATACCTGCAACAGTTCCATTTAAACATCAAGTACAAGAAAGGCAACACAATAATGTTGTAGACTGCCTCAGCTGACTGTCGGTTATGGCACTGACCACTATGTTTGACTCTTGTGGACACGAGACTTTGGAATGACCACATTTGTACAAGAGTGATCCAAAATTTGGCACCACATACCAGATTCTCCTGAAAGGCAAGCAAGTTCCAGACTTCCACCTCCAGGACGCACCGTTATGTCACCTCTGTGTTCCTTCAAGCAAGTGCACCAAGATGATTTGGGAGGCGCACTACAATCGGGTCGCTAAACATTTTGCGGTAGAAAATAGTGGCAATGCTGCAAAAGTATGTTTATTGGTTGAACCTTTGACAAGATGTTGGGAAGTACATCAAATCTTGCACTGTCTGCGCCATTGCCAAAGCTACAATCAAGAAGCAAGGCTTGTATACTCCTTTGCCTACTCTTAGCCGGCTCTAGGAATCCATCTCCATGGATTACATGTCGGGCCTTCCTTCTACCAAGCATATCAATGACTATGTTTTCGTGGTAGTCAACATATTCTCTAAGATGGCCATTCTAGTGGCCTTCAACAAGAGTATCACGGCAGAAACTACTCTCAAACTCTTCTTTGAACGAGTATAGGTACACTTTGGGATCCCACGGTCCATTATCTCAGATTAGGACAGTAGGTTCCTAAGTACATTCTAGTCAAGCCTCTAGTTGTTGTTGGATACCAAACTCACTAAGTCCACGATCTTCCAACCCCAAGCTGATGGCGAAATAGAGGTCGTCAACTGGATGATCGTGCACATCCTGCACATGTACAACTTGAAGCATCCATGCACATGGGATGAAAGCCTCCCCTATGTCCAACAAAACTACAACAGAGCTCTCCACAACTCAACTAGCCACAGTCCCTTTCAGGTGGGGTTGGGATTCCAGCCACTATGTCCCATTGATGTTGCCATACCACTTGCATCTACTCAAGCAGATTCAGTTCATGTCCTGTCCGAAGCTAACAAACCTACGATCTTCATTGAACACATTCAACACATCCGCCAGCAAGTTCACGACATCTTAGAGAAGTCCAATGCCAAGTACAAATAGTGACATGATCAACATCGTTTCCAACACAAGTTTCAGGTGAGCAACAAAGTTTCGTTATATTTGCAGAAAGAATGCCTTACTGGAGCCCATTGGAAGCTCAAACCACTCTGATATGGACTTTACACCATCACCAAGGTTGTGGGAAACAATGCTTTTGAGCTCAGCATTCCCCCATTCCTTGGCATGCACCCAGTGTTCAATGTGGATTGCCTTCGACGATACTTTCCACCATTACTAGACACATAAAACATTGCAGAACAGCTCACACCGATAGAGCTAAACCCAGACTGCTTGGAACAGGCCACAACTGATCAGATCATGGACACACAAATCAAGAACACTTGCCAGCAGAAGATCCAACTGTATCGGGTTGTCAAAGCTAACCAACTCCTGCACCAAGGCAAGTGGCTCACTAGGGACCAAGTTCAATAAAAATTTCCCCATCTCATGGAGGCACTCAACACAATGGGGACCATTGCTTCCTAGGGGGGCAGGATTGATTCAGGTGGATATTGGTGGCTACCCGCTTATTGTTTCAAGTCTACAAGGAAACTGGAAGAAACAATATCTCGTGTATTTTTACATTCAAGTCTACAAGCTATCAGTTTTTATGCTTCAATGGTATCAAAGCCATGGCACACAATATAGTGATGCGAGTCTTTGAACGTTGTTCACAGCACAATGTGCCATTACATTCTCGTCCTGATTGCGTTGAGCAGTTTAATAAAATTCAAGAAGCATTTCAGCATTTAGAAAAAACATGTGCAGAAGTTAAAGCATGTCGAAAGGAAATCGATAATAAGGAAGATGATGAAGACATGAAGATCACTGATTCTGACTTTGATGATAAAAGAGAAGTGAAAATGGATAATTCTGATAATGGAGAGAAAGATATGAAGTCACATAGTAAAAGTGGAGGAAACAATACCAATTATGGTGAAACTCACTAGACACTAGAAGATGTAACACTAGTGGCAAGACTCACTACTAAAGAAAACTATATGCCAAATCTAGTGGCAAACTCATCTGCCTCGGTTGACGCTACAACACCCTTCTTCTTCCCCTTCTTCTTGCAACCTTTCACCCACAACAAAACCCCTTCTTGGGTTTCTTCTTTCCCTTAGCTACAAGGGCAACATTCTCCTCCTCATCAACCCCACCACGTGGTTGCCACTGGTCTCCTCCTAGATGAAATCACCCCACCTCCTCCTCCAATATGGAAGGTTCTCTCTAACCACAATGCCATCAATAAATGCATCCCACTTCTTGGGAAAACCATTCAATGTCGTCCTGACTAACTAGTAGGGAGAGTCTCTCCCACTATAGCCAACTCATCTCTCACCTGTGTGATCTTGGTAAGTTATGAGGTCACTGTGTCAATCTTGGTCATCTTGGTGTTTCTTAGTTTCTCACGTAACACCATCTTCCTATTCTCATTGGTGCTCTGGTAAAGTTTTATCAAGGAACCACACATCTCCTAAGAAGGCTTCTTCCCTAATACATGAGGTATAACGTGGTCTTTAATTGCATCAAGGAAGGATCCTCTTAGCCTTGACACTGCGCTTGTTGAATTCTGCCAACTGAACAAGAACAATAGGTGGTTGTACTGCACTCTCGACAATATCCCACAACTCAAACTCCTCAAGCAACAAGACTATCCTCTCCTTCCAGGGACCAATATTTTCAGCCCCACTCAACCTATTCTCCATCCTCAAACCAATAGCCATATGACCCTCTCAACCAACACAACTTCACAACACTGAAAATGAGTAAACACTCTCCCTCTCAACCACAAATATTTGGGTATATAGGTATTTTTATGTTTGTTGGTCACACTATCAACCATGTAGGTTCTCTTGGTGCTCTAATACCATGTAGAAAAGTTGTGTCCTATAGCCTGACCCGGTTTGAAGTTGTTTTGCACATCAGGTTTAATGCTCAAACCCCATGGTTAATTGTTGATATTCAAACTTAAATATAAAAGAAATTAAAACACTAGAAGCTATCATTGATCTTTCACTTTCAACCGATAAATTTCACAAACATAAACACAATTTGGACTCTAATATTTGGTTAACCAAACCTTGGAAAATCCACAAAGGGATAACTAGTTGGAAGAAAAAATTTATTTGCTTATCTCAGAAAATTTTTACAACATTAAATACAACACGAGGGTGCTTATCTCCCTCAAAGCAATAGCCATCTGACCCTCTCAACCAACACAACTTCACAACACTGAAAATGAGCAAACACTCTCCCTCTCAACCACAAATCTCTGGGTATATAGGTATTTTTATGCTTGTTGGTCACACTTTATCAGCCATGTAGGTTCTCTTGGTGCTCTGATACCATGTAGAAACGTTGTGTCCTATAGCCCGACCCGGTTTGAAATTGTTTTGCACATCAAGTTTAATGCTCAAACCCCATGGTTAATTGTTGATATTCAAACTTAAATATAAAAGCAATTAAAACACTAGAAGCTATCACTGATCTTTCACTTTCCACTGATAAATTTCACAAACATAAACACAATTTGGACTCTGATATTTGGTTAACCAAACCTTGGAAAATCCACAAAGGGATAATTAGTTGGAAGAAAAAATTTATTTGCTTATCTCAAAGAACTTTTACAACATTAAATACATCATGAGGGTGCTTATCTTCCTCATTGGAATTCGGCCCATCTCTTAGAGAATCATGACATTATCTGGAAATTTGTGCCATTGTCCAGTAATCTCTATCCTCGATTTTCGTGCTATTGCAAATTTGCTTGGGAGCGGGAGCGAGGAGTGATATTTTCAAAAGCTCCCAGGTCAGGAGCGAATCGGGATCAAATTTTTATATAATATATTTTTATATAATTTGATGCATATATGTTAACAAAAGCATGTAGAATGATGAATTAGATATAAAAAGCATTAAAACATGTATTAAGCCATATAAAATCAATCATATAGAAGTTATAATCTTCACCAACCACATGTCCACAAGTTACAAGTTCTCATTTATATAGCATGTAAGGGTGCACATAACCAAAATAGCATCAAGTGCAATCTATCTCTAAACCCAAAAATACATCAACAAATAGGCTCTAGATGGCCTCAAGCATCCAAAAAAATCATGCTACAACAAATACCTACATATCATCAAAATCATTGCCTATCTTGGGATCTTTGTCATTAATATCACCCTCTACGCAATTAACACAAGATAGAAAAAGCGTAGCATGTCAAGTCGAGATTTTGCTTGAGTGATGTGTACATTTTTAGTAGGGTCATGATAGAGGAGTTCGATAACCAATGTCACTAACATGAAGGTACATAGAGGGCTTGGTGCTCTTGATTAAATACGAGTTCCATGCGAGTACATGACAAAATCCAATGGAAACATTGCACTCCCCCCAATCCTAAAATCCTGAAAAACTGGTAAGTCTGTTGGATTTTGAGTGAGATCTAAAATTTTGCTTTCTCCATATGAAATCCATTGAGGTCGAAACCACTTTCAAACATCCCGAGTCATTACATTGTATTGTTAAAAATTTAAGTAAAAGGATGAAAATGAAAGATAAAGGAGAATGTCACCTTTACTTCAAAAATGTCACATTGCCATGAATTGCATATCAATACTAGGGCCATAGGCTCGAATATTAGGTTGCCCTACTCAAAAACTCTTGTTTCTTTGAAAAAAAATTACAAATGGAACATCTTTGTGAAAAAAAATGTGAAAAAGCTAGGGAGCAAATTTTTTTACGGGAGCGCGCTTCGTGATCGGATTTGACAAGGGAGGGGCTCCCCCGTGTCCCTTTGTCAGAATATTTAGCCCTTGAAAATTGTGCCACAAGCTAATTGTGTGCCCTTGAAATTCATGATATTAGACTAGTAATTCTAGATCAATTTTCACACCCTTGTACTTGAATTTTCTCCTAGATTTTCGAGCCTCTAACAAACTTCTTTTGCGCCAAAAACCGTGCCACAGACCAGTAAATTTCTCCTAGAAATTCGAGCATGTCATACCTACAATTAATGCATTGTAGCAGCGTCAAAATTTGCACTAGATTTCGAGAGTGTGCTCCTGGGTCGCTTCCTCTCAAAGCACGCTTCGGGAGCACATTCTGTTACTTTTTGGTAGCATCGGATGTGCTCTAGCCATGAAAATTGGTGGAGAGGCTAAGGCACATGAGTTCTAAATAACCCAAAAACTGTTTGGTGAAATTCCACCTGGATTGTATTTTGTTAAAATAATTAATATTTTTAATGGGATTCCTAAGTCTAAACTTAAGAAAATTAAAATAATAATGGGTATTAATCGAAATATGGGTGAGAATGATCTAGAAGGCAGATCAAGACAAGTTTTAATCTTAGCCATTGGTTAGAGACTTAATCTCGGTCGTTGAAGTCTCAACAAAAAAAGTATAAGGAGGAGGCTTGGGGTTCATTTAGAAACACACATGGAGGCAACGAAATGATCTAGAGTTCGCTTTCTGGGGCTTGGAAGCTGAGAATTTCGAACTAAGTGATCATTCTGCAACAAAGTGGTAGGGATAGTTCGAGAGTACTGACAGAAAGACAGAGAGAAGCTAGTGGAGGCAATGCAGCAGCCAGAAGGACTGGCATTGGGCCAATCTGGGCCCACACAAGCCTGACACAAAGCCAGAAGGGCCAACGCAGAAGCTAACGTTGCCCTCATGCAGAAAGTCGGAACTGTCAGGGAACTACAGGAACAGCCAAGAAGGTTGATGCAATAGGCAGAAGAGACAATGCAAAGCTGACATAGAGCCTGTAAGGCTAACACAGGGCCAACGCAAAGGTAGTTGTGGTTAGCGAGTTTTGCTACTGGATCAATCAGAATTTGCTGAGTGAAGTGAGGTTAAACTCACACAGTTTTCCGCCATTGTATTTTCTCTGTCATTGGATTGCCGCGAGGGCATCCAACATTTGTATTCATAATTACTGCTTAATAATAAAAAACCCTCAGAATTGTTGCACCGGTTTTCCCGCATTGGGTTTTTCCGGGGAATATTTTGTCCCATGTATCTTGTTCTTTGCTCAATTTTATGTTTCATGTATTCAAATATTAAAGAAGTGTAGGCTGCAAAAGTAATTTGCTTCAGTATTCAGAGAATAACTTGATAATGTATATTAAAATCAAATAGGTGAAGTAGATTCAGATTTGTTACAATAGGGATTCCTTGAGTGTAGAAATTTTCACAGATTCGAGGGGGGGTGCTCCTTCGTAGCCCTCTATCAGACCCTTCTAATCTTGTGATGAAATCAGGATTTGGAGATATGATGTACCATTGGGCTGTTCATTCAATAGAAGGTTGTCCCACCTTATCTACTTCATTTTTGAATTCATGTTATGGTTTCATTTTCTTTTTGCCATAAATTTATGGTTGTGATGGTGCATCTAGTATAAGGGCTCTCACTTATTCTTGGATAACCTAAAAATCTGTCTTGGCCTAATTATCACATCAGTGAACATTTTAATTATGTCTTCTTTGTAATATTTAAATTCTTCTGTTCATAGATCTTGACTCCATCACCCAACTGAAAAGGCATTGGTTTTGGTCCACCATCCCATATATTTCTAAAGTTTATCTTACAACTTTTCTAAGGATCCCACCCTTGTGTCAGAGAAGATCCAACCTAAAGCAACAGGAACACAAGATTCCCCTTTGTGTCAGAGGAGAGCTGACCTAAATTGAAAGGAAGAGTTGTAGTGACAACGGGCAACCTTCCTAAGTGCTTCTAGATTTGCACTTAGTTTTGGGATTTTAAATATCTTGAGGGGAGATTTAGGAAGTAACAAATGGCATACTCAAATCCATTTTGTTACTAGTAGTTCAAATAAACAAGGAATCCTGCATACCAAATAAGCTTCTAATAATACTATTCTAAGCTGGTAGGACACCTCATATGAACTTGGTATAGCATCGTTATTTTCTAGCAATAATTGAAGTTTTCACATTTAACAGGGAGGAGATTGTTAGTAGTTAAAATTACTAGTTAGTTACTAAATAGTAAATACAAAATACATATTCCTAAGTACCCATCCAAAGTGTAAAATATTGATGTCTACATGTGTACATTACAATATTTCCCTATTTATTAGGCAAGGAATATGCACTCAACTTCTAACTGTTCTGCATGTCATCAAATAAAGCAATATAGAAGTGTAAGAATAAAGAATTACATCCCTAGGTCTATCTGGAACCTCTTTAGTAAGCAGCAACACCATCTAAACTAAATATGCATTTAATATTTCCAGTATACAAATGAGCTGAAACTGATGCAAATTCTAAGCTAACAACAAAATTTATTGTACAGTAGTGAAATAATGTAAAGATTATTGAAAGTTGAAACACGTGACTCAGCTTGTCCTCCAATGATAACATAATCCCAAAGATAGAAAGCATTTGGCTGTGTCATTCATATAAATGACAAGCAAAAAAAAACCATCAATGTTGTAAATCAAGTTAAAACATCAAAGCTTTTAATTTATAATGCATTATGCTAACTGTGAGTGACCTTATTACATAAATTACATTTTTTTTATTATCCCCTTGGAGGAATGAGAATAAATAGAAATGCATCATCCATGGTATGGTTTTCTCATAACATTACACAGTTCCTTATTCATATGTCTTTAACCCATGGATATTAGTTTGCAAGTGAAACTCTTGTTGTTTAGAAAGATATTCTTATTAATCACCAAAAAATTGTTAATATTTTATGAAAATTCAAATTGCAACTAACTGAGACTGGTTTTACAGTTTACCTTTAGCATACATAGCTGTTCTCATAAGAGGCATTCGGTTTTCCCAGCATAGGACTGCACCCAGACGCCCAATTGCAGTGTCATACACAGGCAAGGTGGATCCATCACCAAAACCCCAAATCAGACGCTCCAAAGATGTTGGCATCAGTTTACGGTGCTTCCCTAGGAATCTTCCTTGAGGATCAAAGAAAAGAACTGTGCAATACAGTGTGAAACCTGCTCGCTCTATCACTCCCATTACTACATGCACTTTATATTTTGCAGCTACAGCTGCTATCCTCTCCACTTCTGGACCTGTATATCAGAGAGTGTAGATGGAAAACACAATCAGCACATTAAGATCATATCTTTTTCAACATGTCTGTTGCTTTCACTATTCAGAAGAGCAGAAATTACCCCAGAAAAATTACTTTGGCAATATGTGTAAACAAATTTAAACATTGAAAACATTCCACATATTTGCAATTATGGTCCTCTATAAACAAATTACAAAAAGAAACATTACCAGTAAATGTATTCTTGGTCATTGGAGTCATGATTCAGTGATGAAGATGGTGGCATGTTAGGCTACCAGCCAAGGTTCAATTACCCAAAGACAGTGACAAAGAGGTGGGGCTAGGTACAAGTCCTTGGTGAATTTGATGAAATAGTAACCCCTTGTTGCAACAGCACAGGGGAACAGAAGTTCTTGAGTTCCATGGTTCACAGCTCACCCGTTGAGAGCCAATTTCACATGGAAAAGGACTACTAGTGATGCCCAACCTTTTTTTGGGCCAGTTGCAATGCCTTTGGGCTAGTTGTAATGCGTTTCTAGAGTATAAAGAAAACACTTGGGAAGTATAAAGAAACTCACTTGCACATTCTGTATGTCGCAAGCGAGCTCCTAAAGAGACAAATTAAGGTCCTTCTAGTCAAGACACAAGACTAGAAGTACCTTTTGAGCTACAAAACTCAACACTCACTCTTATCGAGGGAGATACTTCTAGAAGAACCTCCTCCACCTGGATCTATCTCCAACACCACCACATTATCCACTGCTGTAGCTGCTCCCTCTAAACTAGAAGAGTTTCCTGCTACCTACTTCAGAATCTGATTTGAAGACCTGTTCCTTTCAACCATGCTCCTAAGATCCTGCTCCTAAGCATCTAACAATGTCATATCATTCCAACTGAGGGTCTTGGTAGTTCCTGAATAAACACTCTTCCTTGCCACCAGCTCCCTCTCAATCATTGACATTGTTCATGTATCCAAAATCCCCTTGGATATACCCACAAGTTGTCCCAACAACTTGTATGATTGCCCCTGTCTGATGCCAACCGCTACCGCTATATCCAAGGTTGCTCCCTCTAAATATAAAAGCACCTGTCCATCCTAGAAAAAAAACTCTATATCCATCATCCTCTAAGGTTGATACTGAGAGCACGTGTACCATCAACCCTGGAACAAATGACATCCTTGTCACCTCCAAAAATCCTCCTGACTCTAGTTGGAATCTGACACAACCAACCCCCTTCACTGCATGCGTGGTGCTAGCTCCACAACTCACCTGGAAGCCTGAGCCTGTCTCTGAAACACTATGGACCACTGACCTCATTCCTGTCTTGTGGCTAAATGCTCTACTGTCCACTAGCCATGTGTTGAAGAATGTAACTAGGTTCGGTCTTCGTAATTGTATTTGAGTCATAATGAAATGTATTTATCAAAATAAATAAAGAAAAAAATTATTATTATTATTATGACTTATTAAAGCATGGGTTTCATGCTTGGGTCATCATGTTTTAGGACAAAGCCCCCATTGAGGACTTCTAGGTTTTATATTAAGTCATTAGAGTCATTGTCCATTTAATGAGACCCTTCTTGGGCTTTTGAATCATGTAAAGAGAATTATTATTGAGTAAAATAAGTCATTTGTCACCTCCACACCAAGTCGGCCCTTACCTCCACACCAAGTTCGATCCATTTGCTCACTCACTCAACAAGTTCGATACACAACAAGGAAGAGCAGAAAAAGTGTGAAGTTACTAGAGAAGAGGGAGAATTGTAGGGGAAGGACAAGATCGAATTTTCTAGGCTATCTCTCTCTCTTGTGCGAAGTTACTGGGCTACTGCTAGGGTGGAAGTTCCGCTGCTAGAGAGGCCGAAGTTCTGTTGTTGGAGAGGTCGAAGTTCTGCTACTGGAGAGATCGAAATTCTACTGCTGCAAGATCGAAGTACTAGGTCAAAGTTGTTGTTGGAAGATTATCATTTGCAGAAGAAAGGAAGGGTTGACTTGGTGATTGGAGGAAGTTTGTGTCTAGGTCAAGAAGTCTTGGATCATCTCGTGAAACTATTTAAGGAAGAGTTGTTGACTGGGTTTTGTTGAAAAATGTAACTAGGTTTGGTCTTCATTATTGTACTTGAGTCAAACGTAATATATTTGTCGAAAGAAAGTGAAGACTATTTTGTTATTATTTATTTGACTTATTAAAGCATGGGTTTCATGCTTGGGTCAAATGTCATAGGTCAAGCCTCCATTCAAGGCTTTAGGATGATTGTCAAAGTCAATTTTTGTTTGAGAACTCTTCCTCCATCAAGATCTCCTTGTTGTCGGCTTCAAAGAATCCTCATCAAGTCAGCAACCCTCGAGGGAACTCATGTTGGCTCAAGCTAAGTGACACTGCTCTTCAAAAATATCATGTCGGCTCATTTATGGACAAACTACTATATATACCAGGCTAAGGTTTTCACATTACCCACAACAGAAGCTCGCATAAATTACAGAAGTACAAATTCGGTTATCACAGCAAAAAGTTCGGTTATCACAGTGAGAAGTTCGGTCTACAGAAGCTCAGATTAGGCACAGAAATATATATACCAGGCTAAGTTTTTCGCATTACCCACAACAGAAGCTCGCATAAATTACAGAAGTACAAGTTCGGTTATCACAGTGGTAAGTTTGGTTATCTCAAAATTTCGGTTATCACAGTGAGAAGTTCAGTCTACAGAAGCTCGGATTAGGCACATAAATGATTTTGTTGTAAGGCACAATTTGATGTTTCAGTGCTATCACAGGTCAGTGCTATTACAAGATGGTTTCGGTGCTACAGTGACGAAGTCTCACAGTGATAAGAAATCAGTGCTCTCACAGCTAAAAGGATGACTTGATGGAGGATGTCTTGGTCGAGTTGTAAGGGTCTTGGTTGTTTCATCTTTTGAATCTACTGAAGGAAGAATTTGTGACTGGTTTTCCCCTCGAGGGGCATTTTTCCCTGGCAGCGTGCCTACATCTTGTGTCCTCTTCTATTTATTGTTTGGCATTAGTCTTGATGATAATGAAAGATAAATCAAAGGATTTAATAATAATAACAAGAAAATCACAAGTTAATGTCATAATAAGGGAAATCGTTTAACTGCCAAACTTAAGGATTTCCCAACATGGTATCAGAGGTATGGTCAAGGTCAAAGGCAGTTTGAAGATCACCTATATACCTTTGAAGTATTCTCAGTAAAAGGATCTGTTTGCATTGAAAATTAAGATCAAGAACATATCTTGAAAGAATGGATAGTTGATTACGGTAAGCTAGTTCATTCACCATATTAGAAACACCTTGTAGAAAAAGGAGGATCTCTCAAGGTGACAAGCTCGGATTATATCTGAATTAAAGTTTGGTTATCACAAAAGTATTCTCGATGCAATGACAGAAGGACAGTCTTGTGAAGAAGCTCAGATTGGTTGCTGAAATGATGAATGGATAAACTTCATAACAATCATAGTTTCAGGGCTCTTACAATGAATACGGTTTGGTTATATCTCAGTGTTGTTACATATAGGAAGTCTATGTTCTTTAGTATCTCGGTGCTATCTCAATCACCATATCAACTCGTGACCTCAACTCGGTGCTATTTCAGTGATGCTAGTACAGCGTATGAGACTCAGTTCTATCACAGTAGTCATATCACTGTAAGAAAGGTTCAATGTTGTTACAAGAGTGAGGACTTCGCATCGCATACTCAGAAATTCGAAAAAGGCACTTCCGAGTTTCGGTGGCACTACAAGGATAAGCTAACTACAGTTTGGTGCTACTATAGATTTGGTATTACCACAGTTCAGTGCCTCCACAGTAACCACAATTTCGGTGATATTACAAGGTGATTTGGTGCTACTTCAGTCACAGTTTGGGTGCCAATGAAATTCAGTGCCACTACAGTTTCAGTTTAGAGCCATCACAATGACCTCAGTTCAGTAGTATCACAGTGACATCAGTTTGGTGCTTTTAATAAGGTCTCGGTGGTGTTACAATGATAAGGTCAAAGCAGTGAAAAATATTATGTCTTCCACTCGTTGAAGATATATAACTTGGCACAGATATATCAAGGATCTGAATTCAAGCACAAGGGACCAGCTTAATGTAAATCAAATAACTATTGTCAAAATTGCACAAATCAGAGAGGTATGTAATTCACAAGGTACGTATGCTCATAATAAGCATTTGAATTTCTATTATCACTAATGGTCCATATAATCCTTGTTTCTAACTAGTCTAGGATTTAGAGTGTACTTTCTAGTTAACATATTAAGAACCTTAAATCCTTATCTTCTAGGGTTTACATGTAATCTAGGATGTCAAATAAAAGGTCCTATTGATGTTTGAAAGAATGACCAACTTATCATAAGATTCTCTCCTCCATGATTTTGTAGAAAATCTAACTTAAGAAATTCAATCACGTTGTAGGTATCACATGGTTTGCTTGTAAGTATGTATTACAGGATCTTGGCCTAGTACAAAGAAAACACTTCAAGGAATCCTTACCAAGTTTGTCAAGAAACATCTCCAAGTATGTTTGTATATCTTATAAAATTCTCTTTATCTTATTTTTGAAGTTTGCATTACATTACTAACATCGTTATGTCTAACTATCTTGAATCATAGAGATTCTTGTTTACGGAGATTCATCTCTCGATAAATCTACCCCTCTACATTCTTAATTGATTTTATAGAACCTTAGACAAGTTCTCCAGAAAACCCTATCCTAAGGGTATGCTAATGTTAATGTCTGAAACCTTAAAACTACTTAGGGTTATTGTAAAATGCTATTTGAAGTTTTTGTTGATGATGTAATGCTTGGGATATCAGTATGATCATGAAATCTTAACTGTCAGGGTTGAATGATATTTGTCTAAGACCCTGAACCTTTAAAAATTTTGGTATTGTAGGGTTTGCTTTGCTATTAAACCCTAGATCTTTAAGGTTTGGTTGGGTCTATAAGCAAAAACTTTGTTATGTATTTAAAGTCCTAGGAATGAAACCCTGGGTATGCGTCCACTGGTTGATACCCTAGCTTGATCTAGGTTGATATATGCCTAAAATATTAATATTGCCTGACATATGATGTGCCTATGATATGCTGGTGAATTCCTATAGATATATGTTGACCTAAGTATTAATGGTCATGAGTCCTAGGGTTTGCCCTAGTCAATGTTTAATGGTCTAGGATGATGTTGTTTGGAAAGTCGAGGGTTTAGCAACTAAAATTCTCTAGTATGAATAATCGTCTGGAATTTATGAATCTATATAGTGATTGCTAAGAATTTGAAGATGGAAATCTAGGGTTTACATCAAACCCTAGTATATGTTAGTCATGATGCTAATTAAGTTGTGATTGGTTTTGATTGATTGAAGCTCATGTATGAAATCTTAATGAAGACTCTAAAACATGAATTTTAAAGGTTGTTAGATTCATTGATTTGATTTGCTTCTATGGTTTGCTATATGAAGGAACTTGTCGTTGAAAGAATATTGAAACCCTAGATATAATATCTTGATGAGTTGTGGATGTGATTTAGGGTTTGTGACAAAACCTGGGCAAGAAGTTGAAGTATTGAAGTATAGTCTCTTGCTAATTATGTTTGTAAATGCTTCCATTGTTATAAGATTTTGATATGGCTAACTTCATGCTTCTATAATTTTGGGTGTACTTGTGTTAGAATTTGGTAACTAGGGCCAAATTCCACTTTGGACAGCTCCTCTGGGGAAGATAATTGTAGCATTAAATTCCTCTTTTCAAGAGGACCAAAATTGACCTAAAGATCATCAAATTTCGTTAAGGAGAAGCGTGATTTTGAATTTATGATTCTATCATGTCAAATTAACTAGGTCAACCTCACCTATATGTCAACTCAATAAGCGCAAAAGTCACGTCTCTTCAACCCCATCGGATTGTATATAAAGAGGAGCCTTCTCCCTCATTTTAGAAACATCAAATGACCTGGGAAATTCTTCTGAAGTAGCCACAGATTGGAGAAGATTGGAGATCAAACTGTTTGGGTCTATTTGTCTTCCACGGGTCCAAGTTAAGAGTTGGTTGCTAGTCGCAGGCATGAGGACTAATCTGGGTGATGTTTTGGCATAATCCTTGGATAAGGAACACTCCTACAGCTAGCCGCATTCATTGATTAGAGCCACAAGTGGGCCGCAAGCTTGATTGTCTTGGAACAGAAAGGTCGTAAAGCATTATGGGCTACTAGTAGGCTGCAAGTCCGTTTCTCCTTATCAGATAGGTGTATGGCATGGAGGGCTAAATTATAGCCTATGTTGGTAGCGAAGAAGAACAGAAATAATTGAAGGAAAACCGTAGTGATTAAGGAGGTCTGGGAGTGAAGAAAAGAGGGTTGTAACCAGCTGATAGCAAACCCTTACACGTGATCAAAATTGCAGATTAATTGTTACAAACTGGCAAGTCAATCTTATTGTATTCTCTTTTTCTTTGCTAAACATTTGATTTTAATAATAAGAAGAGTTGATGAAGGGTTTTCCCCGTCGGGTTTTTCCCTAGCTTGAGCCATATACTTGTGTTCTCTTGTCTTGACTTGTCTTCTAATTCGATCGTATATGTTCTTTCTTAAGTTGCTATCCATGTGATAATGATTCAATGATAATTAAAGTGTAATGGACTAACAAATGGGCTAATATGGAATTTGAAGTAACTAAGCAAGAACATGGTAACCTAAATTTAACATGGTATTGTCAGCTTTGCTATATAACCAGGATTTTCTAAAGCTGGAGCCCACTTTGTCTATGGTCATGCTCAAAAAGGGGGGGCCTTATAATGGTTACCCTTACCTTCCCTTCTACCTCTCTCACCCTCCTTTTTGTTTTAACTGCCCGTATTTTTGTTGAAAATCATATTTAAAGCTCTTTTCAAAGTCTCGGGCGCTCAAACCCCAAAATTCATATAACCGCACGCCTCCATAAAACCTTTACCACAACTTAATACTTCCTTGTCACATCCGACGAAACCGCTCGGTTTAAACCCTGTCGTCTGATCACCTACTAAGCGATCCAACGTTGTTCACTCCTCCCACGCCCGCAAATTGATCGCGCAATAACTCGTGATCAAAAGCGGTTTCATCCCGCCCCGTCCGCCACACGTCGCACGATGATTGTGATCGCTTGTTGTTGTACGTTTACCACTTCCCTCCCAGCGGCAGTGCGGGCAATACCGCTTACCGCCCGTCCGTCATCTCCGCTCGTTAACTACCATGTAAGTCCTCCGCCTGATGACCGTTGGATCTAACCGTTCGAGTTCCAACGGCTTACGATTGTCTGCTTCCGCTTCCTCCTGATACCTCCCGCCGAGAGATCTTCGCCGTCCATTCGTTTGATCTAACGGCCGATGTTCTTCCTCCATCCGTCCCGACTATCCACATCCATAACCATTCCATACTCCAGAAAGGACGAAGGTGGCCAGCACCTAGTACTCGGCACAGTAGCTCTTCAACAACCGCATTCAACAAGAAGTATGGTTTAGAGAGAAAAGGACGTGCCTCGAGCTGATCAGCGCATTTAACAGTTATGGAACTTCTTCCATACGATACTCCACCTGCCCGAGAAGGACAACAGAGCATCCGAGAAGATCAAATTCGTTCACTGAAGCAGGCAGATTGCACGAGAGACTCCATCAAACAGTTAAAGCGATTGGTGGTCAATTATGACCCCCCCACGCCTAGAATAGCAGAATATCTTTGTAATGAAACTATATATATACCCAGAAACAAGATGTAATGAGGTTTGATAGTGGTTGTTTTGATGTAAGGTTCAACTTCTGGAGACTGTAACTGCTTTGATACTTGCAGCATCTCGTCTTCATTTTCAGCTAATACAAGCTTCTTTTGCTATTAATTGCTCACTTTCCATTTGTATTCTGTTCTAGGTTGTGCCTGTTATACATTTTCCTGAACTCTTGATGTTTAGCATTAGGGGAGTTGTCATCCTACCTCTGTGTTAAAACCTTGTATGTATCAGTGAGTGTGTTATCCAGGTTCTTTTTCACCTAATGCCAGAGAGTTGTCATCCGGTCTGTACATTAGGGAATTAGATTTGCAGACCTCTTTACTGGTTGCAGCTGGCCATCACAGGGTCCTGTGCATCTGCTGGTGTGGTCAGTATTCTCCATATTCACCCAATCCTTAAACTGTGAGTAATTGGTGGTCTAAAGCTTGTAGTCTGGGGGTTCATGCCATGTCTGGAGTCAAGCAAGTAGGAGTGGTTATCTGGCCTTGAACAAAGCATCATTCCTCCATTCATCCATTTCCAACAATTATGTTGAGTTTGTAATGTTCCCGAGCATCTCTGAGATACAACCTAGGAGAGTTTCTTGGGGTGATAACATTAATTGGCGTCGTTGCCGGGGAGAGAATATTGAAGCTCAGCTTCCCTAGGAGAACGACACAGTTCCAGATTTCGATGATAGACAAAGTTGGGGCACATTTCTTGTTGTAATCATCTATCTAGCGACTCTACTAGAGGACCAACCTTTGGCGACTCCACATCACAGTCCTGGCTTAGTTTGTGAGGCATACTCGAAGAAACCCTCAGAGATCAACAACTGACCTAGTGCCTGACCCTGCGAAGAATGCTATGCAGAAGAAAATTTCACTGAAAGGAGCATCAGGATCAGGTAAGCCCAAGAAATCTTATGTATCTCTGCAAGAGAAGGTTATAGTTGAAAATATACAGTTTGAAGATCTAGAGCCTAGCATTGCTAGTGAAGAATCACCTTCAGAAATTCATAAAGCTCCTTGTTCATTCAGTTCCCCTTTGGATCTCAGTCCAAAGAGAGCATCCCATACAGTCCATCACATCCCGTTGTCTCTGTCATTAATTGCATTATTCCATTCCACTCAATCTACCAGTATCCTTCCACTTACCCTAGTCATGGCAGGCCAGCAAGCTCCTACGAAGATGGAAAGAATCATTGCTACTAGGTATGGACCCCTAGTCTTGCCTGTACCTTTGAATGTCATGCCTGCAGGAGAGTATCAGAAACACATGCCTAAATTTACTGGTACGGAAGGAGTAATAGCTGAAGAGCACCTGGAGTCTTTTTATAGTTATGCTGATAACTTAGACATCAGTAAAAATGATGTGTGGACGAGAGTTTTTGTCCAGAGCCTTGATGGAGAGGCTAGAAAGTGGTTCAGAGAATTGACCCCTAGGTCTATAACAGATATTGAAGCATTAGACGATGTATTTTTGAAGCACTAGGGAGATAAAGAAGACTTGTTGTATTACCATACTGAGTTTGGCAACCTAAAAACGGAAAATGGGGAATCATTGCCTGATTTTAATAAAAGATTTAACCGTATGTATAGTAAGATACCAGCTGAAGTAAAGCCTACCCCTACCTCTGCCAAACTCACCTATCCCAATGCTTTTGATTCTGATTTCTGTCTATTATTGAGAGAAAGAAGATGTGCCACTCTGGTTGATATGCAAGATGCAGCTTTAGAAGTAGAATCTAATATCATGGTTGCAGAAAAGCTTAAAAGTCATGTTGATAGAAGGAGCCAGATAGGTGAGGCTTCTTCTTCCTCTGTTTCATCTTCAAAACCTAAATTAGACAAAATGACTAGAATGATAGAGTCATTGGCTGTTGAGATATCTAAGCTAAAGATTGAACAGAACTCAGGAAAGACAAGGCTTCCAAATACATTTGCTCCAAGAAACCCAAATCCATTTAGAAGAGCAAATGAACAGTTGCAAATCATTCAGAGGGGTAAAAAAGCTAACGAAGATCAGAAGGTTAAGGCTCCTTTCCAGAATGTAGTCATGGAGGAGGAGCAATTTGAGGAAGAGGATGAAATTGAAGATAAAGCCAATGCTGCCTTTCTGACATTGGCTGCATATGAAGAATCATTATTGCATGACCAAAACAATCAAAGGTGGGACAGAGGAGCTGTTCTACAAACTGAGGAGTAGCAAAGATATAATTTGAGGTCAAAAGCAAACAATGTCAAGGAGAATCCTACCCAAAAAACTGTTGTCCCCACAGAACCACAGAATATCAGACAGAAAAGACCAACAGTTGATCCAGTCATCCTCAAAGCACCAGCTCAAGAGGTAAGAGGTCCTGACAAGCCCCCTTCCCCATTCAGCTTTAAATCAGAATTCCAGAAGTTAAAAATATTTGTGCCTCTGTTAGAACTTGTAAAGAGTGAAGTGTTTAGGAAGCCTATCCTTGAAGCTCTTGAGCTGAAAGCCACACAAACCTCCACTGACTCTGTCAATTTGCAAGATGATAAGCCTGCAATTGTGCTTAGCCCAATGACTGAACTTGCTGATGATAATTCTCCATCCTTTTATGTCTCCTTGACTATTCATGATAAAATCCTCCACAATTGCCTGCTAGACACGGGGGCTAGCCACAATTTGATGCCAAAAGCTGTCATGGAAGAGTTAGGCCTTGATATCACCAGACCATATCATGATTTATTCTCTTTTGATTCAAGGAAAGTAAAATGCCTAGGGTTGATCAAAGACTTAGCCATTACCTTAACCCAGCTGCCCATGAAGAGCATGATGATGGATATTGTGGTAGCAGATGTCCCTCCCAAGTTTGGCATGCTGTTGTCTAGAGGATGGATTAAGAGACTAGGCTGGACATTGCAGAACGATCTATCTTATGCCACTGTCCCAATTTTTGGGGGAGAAAGCAAGAGATTGTACAGAGAAGCACAGCTGGCATACATCATCAGTGATGAGAAGAATCCTTCTAATCATCCCATATATGTTGTGGACACTGATTTTGGAGCATGTATTCTCCAAATTGAAGAGTCTCAGAAGGCCTCAATGCAGATTAAGAAACCAGCAAATCAGGCCGAGGAAGAGCAAGGAAGTCGGGTTTGGGAGATGTTCTTTGATGGAGCATGTTCCAGGGAAACTGCAGGAGCAGGGGTGGTGCTAATATCTCCAAAACAAGAAAGCACACATCTGTCTTTTAAGTTGGCTTTTCAAGTCACTAACAATATAGCAGAGTATAAGGCTCTGATATTGGGCCTTAACGCAGCAAAAGACGGAGGAATCAGAAGCATAAAGGTGTTTGGAGATGCTGATCTGATCATTCAGCAAGTAAATAGAACATTTCAAGCAAAGCAACCAAGGCTGAAAGCATACAGAGATGAGGTATAGAGACTCAAAGATTCTTTTGATAATTTATGTATCTCATATATCCCTAGAGCCAAAAATCAGCTTGTTGATTCCCTTGTTGTGTCTGCTAGCATGTTTATTCCTCCCATGCCTCCCAAACTAGTTTATGAAGTCCAAATGAAATATAGACCCTCCTTGCCTGATAATGTCCAGCATTGGAAAGTTTTTGAAGATGATGATGAAGTGAATAGATCCCTGCAAGTCATTGATGAATTCTCTGAAATGCAAATTGACCAAGAGTATGAAGCCTTGGAAGAAAATCCCCAGCCCTGGCTTAGAAACAAAATTGGTAAAGATAGCATTGTCAAACTGCCCAGCAATCATATACCTAAGGGTCTGGTTCCATTAGAAAAATTGTTTGACCAAAATGATGTGCCTTATAAGGCTACCCAAAAAGAAGATCAATTTGTACTCTGTAAGCATAATATAGGGAGTTCAGGTCAACCAAGATACATTAATCTGTCCACTCATCTGTCTGCTGACCAAAGTTCTGAATACTGCGATTTAATGAAGCAATTTGCTGATGTCTTTGCCTAGGAATATAGTGACCTGAAAACATATGACAAAAAGATCATCCAGCATAAAATCCCTTTAGAGAAAGACACCATACCTTTCAAGCAGAAGCTGAGACCAATAAACACTTTGCTCCTTCCTCTGATTGAGAAAGAAATCAAGAAATTACTGGCTGCTAAAATCATAGTCCCTCTCAGGTATTCAAAATGGGTAGCCAATTTGGTTGTGGTGAGGAAGAAAAGTGGAGAGATCAGACTCTACGTTGATTTCAGGAACTTAAACAAATGCTCTAAGAAAGACAATTATCCTCTACCCAAGATGGAGCATTTGCTGCAAAAAGTCTCAGGAGCCAAAGTGATGTCTTTCCTGGATGGATTTTCAGGGTTTAATCTGGTTGTTGTGCATCCAGATGATCAAGAGAAGACTGTATTCACCACTCCTTGGGGCACTTTTATGTATTCCAAAATGCCTTTTGGACTAATGAATGTTGGAGCCACCTTTCAGAGAACTATGGATATAGCATTTGTGGGAGAGATGGATAAGTTTGTCCTGATCTACCTTGATGATATAACAGTGTACTCCAGCAACCATCAAGACCATTTGCAACACTTGAGGGAAGTGTTCCTCAAGTGCAGAAGGTTTGGGATTTCAGTCAATCCTAAAAAGTCACAGTTTGCTTTAGAAGAAGGCAAGTTGTTGGGACATGTGGTTTCCGCTACAGGTGTCAAAATCGACCTAGAAAAAGTAAGAGCAATACAAACCTTGTCTGTTCCGAGATCAAAGAAGGACATCCAGTCATTTCTGGGCAAAATAAACTTTGTGAGGAGGTTTATCCCAAATTTTGCAAAACTTGTGAAGCATATTACATCCATGTTGAGAAAGGGGTCAAAGATCAAATGGATTGATTCAGCAAGAAGATCCTTTGAGTCCATTAAGAAAGCTATTATGGAAGCTCCTATTTTAGTCAGCCCAGATTACAGCAAGGAGTTCCACATATTTTCTTTTGCCTCTAATGACACCCTTGCAGCAGTTTTATTGCAAGCAGATGAAGAAGGCTCAGAGCATCCAGTGGCATTCTTCAGCAAAACCTTACGGGATGCTGAGCTAAGGTATGATATTATTGAGAAACAAGCATATGCTCTTATTAAGTCTTTGAAAGCTTTCAAAGTTTGCATTCTACATTCTAAGATAATTGCATATGTGCCCTCTACTTCAATAAAAAATGTCCTAACACAGCCTGATGTTGATGGAAGAAGGGCTAAATGGATTGCAAAGTTGATTGAATTTAATATAGAACTAAAGCCCACCAAGCTTGTCAGAGGTCAGGGCCTTGCCAAAATGTTGGCTGAAGAAAAGTGCAGAACATTGGACATAAATTTCATAAGCACAAATGCAGAAAATGATCAAACAGAAGAAGAAACAGCTGAACCAAGGAAAAAACAGTCATTGGCAGAAAATCTAGCTTCTTGTGATTGGTACTCGGCAATAGCTCAATTCTTGCTGAAGCTAGAAGTTCCTCCAGGTTTCAGTTCAAGCCAAGCCATAACTACTAAGCTCAGGGCAGCCAAATATTGCATCCACGAGAATCTGCTCTACTGGAGGGACCCCTCTAGAATCCTTTTGAGGTGTCTGGACAAAGAACAATTTATAGAAGTTATGCAGCAGTTTCATTCCAGCATGTGTGGGGGGCACCACTATTGGAAAACTACAACCCACAAGATCCTCAGAGTTGGGTACTATTGGCCCAACTTATTTCGTAATGTATTTTCATTTGTTAAATCTTGTGACAGATGCCAGAGATTTGAAGGAAAGCAGCAATTGAAATCCCTACCCTTAAAGCCTATACATGCTAGTGGCCCTTTTCAGCAGTGGGGCTTGGATTTCATTGGAGAGATCAATCCACATTCCAATGGCCAGCACAGATGGATACTAGTAGCCACTGACTATTTCACTAAGTGGATTGAAGCAGTCCCAACCAGAAAAGTTGATCATAATGTGGTCATGAAGTTTTTGATTGAGCATATCTTCACCAGATTTGGTTGTCCACATAGATTAGTCACAAATAATGCAGCAGCCTTTAGGGCAAAAGAGTTGGTGGACATGTGTGACTCAATGGGCATTAAGCTAGTTCATTCCACCTCATACTCTCCTCAAGGCAATGGTCTAGCAGAATCTTCAAACAAAAGCTTGATAAGGATAATTAAAAAGCTGTTGGAGGATAACAAAAAGAATTGGGACTCTAAACACTGTGGGCTAACAGAGTAACCATTAAGAAATCCACAGAGAATTCTCCATTCACGCTGGTATATGGCACTGAGGTTGTATTCCCAATTCAGTTAACACTCCCTGTGGCAAAATTCTTGCAAGAAGAACAGAATGAAGAAGAAGACGTGGCAAAAAGGATCACTGATTTAGCAAAGGTACACCAAATCAGAGAGCAGCTGGTTGAAAAGTCTGCAACACATCAGAAGAAGATCAAGGATGCTTTTGACAGGACCACAAAATCAGACAATTTTCAAGTTGGAGACTTGGTCCTTAAGTGGCATGCACTGAAAGAGAAAAAGGGCAACCATGGGAAGTTTGATGTGTTCTAGACAGGGCCTTTTATTATTTCTCAAATCCAAGGGAACAATACCTTCATACTACAAAGTATGGGAGGGGAAACAATTTTTGATGGCCCAGCTAATAGGCGGTTTTTGAAAATTTATATTGTTTAAGGTCTTTGGGCCTTAAGATTGTAAATACGTTGTTTTATCAGTTTCAGTACAAGCTCAGTTAGACTCCATGCCCAATGGAACACTAGGAAATTTTGCTAATTTATTTTTCACAGGAAAGGCATTGATCTGCAGTTCTTGAGACCTCACAGGGAGGATCTCATCCCCAGAAGGAGCCAGTGTTAGCTCTGCTATATAACCAGGATTTTCTAAAGCTGGAGGCCATTGTCCATGGTCATGCTCAAAAAGGGAGGGGGGGGGGGGCTTATAATGGTTACCCTTACCTTCCCTTCTACCTCTCTCACCCTCCTTTTTGTTTTAACTACCCGTGTTTTGTTGAAAATCATATTTAAAGCTCTTTTCAAAGTCTCGGACGCTAAAACCCCAAAATTCATATAACCGCACGCCTCCATAAAACCTTTACCACGACTTAACACTTCCCTGTCACATCCGACGAAACCGCTCGGTTTAAACCCTGTCGTCCGATCACCTACCAAGTGATCCAACGTTGTTCGCTCCTCCCGCGCTCGCAACTTGACCGCGCGATAACTCGCAATCAAAAGCGATTTCATCCCACCCCGTCCGCCATGCGTCGCACGATGATTGTGATCGCTTGTTGTTGTACGTTTACCACTTCCCTCCCAGCGGCGGTGCGGGCAATACCGCTTACCGCCCGTCCATCATCTTCGCTCATTAACTACCATGTACGTCCTCTGCTCGATGACCGTTGGATCTAATCATCCGAGTTCCAACGGCTCACAATTGTTTGCTCCCGCTTCCTCCCGATACCTCCCACCAAGAGATCTTTGTCGTCCATTTGTTTGATCTAACGGCCGATGTTCTTCCTCCATCCGTCCCGACTATCCACATCCATAACCATTCCATACTCCAGAAAGGACGAAGGTGGCCAGCATCCAGTACTCAGCGCAGTAGCTCCTCAACAACCGCATTCAACAAGAAGTATGGTTTAGAGAGAAAAGGACGTGCCTCGAGTTGATCAGCGCATTTAACAGTTATGGAACTTCTTCCATACGATACTCCACTTGCCCGAGAAGGATAGCAGAGCATCCGAGAAGATCAAATTCGTTCACTGAAGCAAGCAGATTGTACCAGAGACTCCATCAGAGAGTTAAAGCGGTTGGTGGTCAATTATGACCCCTCCACGCTTAAAATAGCAAAATATCTTTGTAATGAAACTATATTTATACCCAGAAACAAGATGTAATGAGGTTTGATAGTGGTTGCTTTGATGTAAGGTTCAACTTCTGGAGACTGTAACTACTTTGATACTTGCAGCGTCTCGTCTTCATTTTCAGCTAATACAAGCTTCTTTTGTTGTTAATTGCTCACTTTCCATTTCTATTCTGTTCTACGTTGTGCCTACTATACATTTTCCTGAACTCTTGACGTTTAGCATTAGGGGAGCTGTCATCCTACTTCTATGTTAAAACCGTGTATGTATCAGTGAGTGTGTTATCCGGGGTCTTTTTCACCTAATGCCAGAGCGCTGTCATCCTGTCTATACATTAGGGAATTAGATTTGCAGAGCTCTTTACTAGTTGCAGCTGGCCATCATAGGGTCCTGTGCATCTGTTGGTGTGGTCAGTATTCTCCATATTCACCCAATCCTTAAACTGTGAGTAATTGGTGGTCTAAAGCCTTGTAGTCTAGGGATGTTCACGCATGTCTGGAGTCAAGCAAAGTAGGAGTGGTTATCTGGCTTGAACAAGCATCATTCCTTCCATTCATCCATTTCCAACATTATGTTGAGTTTGTAATGTTCCCGAGCATCTCTGAGATACAACCTAGGAGAGTTTCTTGGGGTGATAACAGGTATCAAAAGCTAAGGAGAGGTCAAGCCCAAGCAAGATTTGTTTAGGAGACTTTTTCAGGAGGATGACTGCAACTCTCGGATACTAGAACAAAATGTCTCGTACAATAAGCCTGTTTGCAAAATTGAATTACACGAGAAGACCGGATTTTTGGACACCAAATCTAGCCTCCATTTCAAAAGGTCTTATGTGCTTCTTGGCCTAAAAGAAGAGAGTTGTTATGATGATATTGCACTCCATTTGAAAAGAAAGAAGGATATAAAAGCCTGGAATAAAGACCGCAAGGAACCAAGGCATCAAACCTTACTAGCCCTTGGCCTCATCAAGATCAGTTAGTTATTTTGGAAGACAATTTCATTCTCCCTGAAATCCTTTGGACCTGTGGAATCATCGCTTAAACTTCATGGAGATCGAGAATAGTTCTGGGCATATCTTCGTGGGTTTTGGTAAGATTTTGTTGGCGCATATTACAGGCAGCTCTGAGGGAATTTGTATGATTGCAACGGTGATTTCTCCCTCCTTTGAATCTGATCTTAAGATTGATCGTGTAACTTGAGGAGAACTTCTGTTTGCCTTTAAAACACTTCGCTGGAAATTAAGATGACAGTCTTTAAGGTGGATACGAAGGGTGTTTTTTGAAGACTGTCCAATCATCTGCAAAGGTTGTCATATTCATTAATATTTCTGATTATAAGATTCGATCTATGTGGTCTTGATTACCCGCTGCAGCATAAATATTTGACAGAATCTGGAGCAGATTTCTTATAAACTTGGATTGTTGATGCAGAGGTATGTAAGGGTGTTTTTTTACGTTTTAGTATGGTTTGGATCCCAGTTCAGGGTTACAGGGAAAACTATAGATACAGCTGGTTGAGGAGGTCTGGTAAGTAGGCTGAGAGGTCTAGAAAGGACCCTCCTCTAGTCACTGCAACTCAAATTATTAGCCCAGGCGAACAAGGGTGTGTCCTTGTCCTAGAAGGCAGTTTTTCCCAATGTTGCGAACATCGGCATCGGGATAAAATCGACAAGGGTCCGAAAAACCAAAAAAATCGTAAAAATTGGGAAAATATCGGCAAACATCGGCAAAATTAAGATACCATAAAAATATTTTTAAAAATCGGCAAACATCGGCAAGGCCAAAAAATCGTGATTTCGACATAAAATCGGGATGTTATCGAGATGTTCACAACACTGGTTTTTCCAGTATTGGTATGAACAAAATGTTGATGATCAGATTGAGTATTGTAGGATGTCTTGTGAAGATGACCAAGACTTACAACATATCTTAGACACCTTGGAATCAACAGATAGAAGAAGGTTCAGTTCTGAGGTTTCTGTTTATAAATTATAAAATGCGAACTCCACAGTGAAACGAATCCGACCTCTGGAAGTCTCTTATATATTAGAGGTTTTTTTTTTTAAGAAGGAAGGTACAATTATCATCTTTGTGACACATAATCTGAACATGTATATTTTCCAATTCTGAACAGCATGACAAAAAAATTATGAATTTCATCTGTCATCAAGTAATCCTATATCGATCTTAGGGCATTGTAAGCAAGAATCTTCTCATAACCTTCTGAGCATAAGGTCCGAGCTATCCTTCAAAATTCTGATCATTCAAGCCTGGCAACTACATTTCAAGAGGAATCTAATTCATGCCTATGTCTCAAAGTAAAAGGAGCCAAGACTCCTAGAAAAGTAATCTAGGCTCATCACTTTGCTCCCATTGATGAGGATTAACCTACAGTGAGAAGAATAATTGGAGTCGTATGGACTAAGTAAAATTCTCTGTCTTCAGCCCTCATACATATTTATACACGCGGTCAGATCAATATTTGTTTTTATTTTCAGTAACAATGTTGTCATTAAATATACTCACATCAGTGAATATTTTGATACAAGGAAAGCTCAAGGCATACAGTAAAATTTATCTGGAAGCACTGTAACATGTTCATTAAAAGAAGCAGCATTTTATAGTTGTGGCAAAGATGTGTTCGAGCTGAGAATGAAGTGCGGGTCAGCAGACTAGTGAGCACTATTATTGATATAATTGGCAGGAACCTTTAGTGGCACATTTTGCATGAGAAGACATCTTCAAGGGTTACAGGTGCACATTGTCAGATCTTGATGAACAGTTGGTTAGCTTTGCATCATTGCTGAGAGATTATGATGTCACCAATATCCTTATGTCAGAGATTTCTTCTCTTGATAAATCCAAGGAGTTAGATGAATCCTCCACTGGCTTGTCGCTGATTTTAGGCTTCTGCTAGTAACAAGTATCAGAATCTTGAAGCATAAATCAGTTTTCCAACAAGAGTTCCATCGCCATATCTACAATATTTCATGGCATGCATACCTCGGATTCTCTTTGAACTATTTAGATTCCAGAGTGTGGCAGAAAATGTTAAGTATAATGTAAATGACAAGATAGGACTCTGAATCAAGGGAAGCAAGGCTACTCTAGGTCCTCTCTAGAAGTTGGATAAATCTATGATCTCCCAGTTTAGTCCTGAAGCATGTCAATAGTTCAGAACCCTAGAAAGAAAATAATGATGAAGGTTGCAATCTGAACAATGTTGAAAGTACCTTATCGTAAAAGGAAACAGGACCTGACCCTTACAGCAGCCTCCTCATTAAATAAGGAAACTGGGAAGACCCTGATCTTGAATCTCTGAAGGAGGATAGTTGGACCTTTGCACAATGGATTAATAGCCGTCGTAAAGCAGCTGGATAATTGCAAGGACTTCTTCAGCCTGGTTGTAATAGAACCATGAAGAAGATTTTCTCTTTGATCTGAAGAAAAACATTTCTGAAATTCTCTAACTCGATTGCAAAGTCTCATTTTAAAGATGAGGATCAAATTGATGATCTCTGCATAACTATCTGAAGCAAGGCTTCAGAGAGAGCCATAAAATCCTTGGTAAAACTGTATAGATGACTATGGCTCATGAACCGAAAGCAGAATGACAGGAAAAAGTAGCTATGACTTGGGCAAGGTCACTTTCCCATATTTAGAGGGTGCAATGATTAAAATACAGTTTTAATGATGTCTGTTACAAGACTTTCAAAACCTGATGAAATGGAGAAACTGTTGATCCCTGGTTTTCTTGTGCCTCATTTATTGATAACTGCTTGCTACTTGTTGTGATCAAAAATATGCTGCCAGAATATGAGACTCCATGAATATTCTGATACTGTCTCAGTTAGCAGAGTGATGTTATATTACTTGATTTTGTTACTCTAAGAGCATGCACCATTGAAGCTGAATGCATGGGTTACTTTGAAGCCACTCTATTGAAGAAACTCTTAAGTGAGCCATTTATGCACACTGCCATTATATATTGCAAAACAAGATTCTGAGAATCCGGTATTTCACATACTACTGCATATCACCTATGGTACAGCAAAGGTCATTCCTGTTTTAAGGCATGTTTGAATCGACAGATCTCATGATAAGCAGGTTGTCTGATCGACACTGTGCACCCTGGAAAGACAAGCTTAGGCCATGACCTCCTTGGGTAAGGAGTAAGATCAGTCCAATATTTTCTTCATCAAGATATGCAAGAAGCGGGGGATTGCTTAGTGCTGCCAAGATCTTTGCTGTAAATTAATATATATACATCTATATGTTGCTGAATGGAGCTGTGAGGCTCCCATTGATGTAGTCTTGACTTTCAGAAAGCAACTTGGCACTATTCCCTATATGAAGGGATCCTTGGTTGAAGATTGAGCTTTGGGAGCTCCTGGGGGCTTGGGGTACTTATTGCTATGAGCAACCATAGGGTGAGTGGTTCACCTTCCTTAATTGGTGCGTTGTGTAAAGGGTGAGTGGTTCACCTTCCCCTATGATTGTGGACACATGTATGTAGGGTGAGTGGTTCACCTTCCCTATTGTTGATGACATATGCATAGAATGAGTGGTTCACCTTCTCCTATGGCATATGAGCAAGATGAGTGGCTCACCTTCTCCTGCGGATGCCCCAGTGAGAGATGCATATAGGCATCTGTTGACATGTCAGTCAGATGTGGTTCATCCTTTCCCCACATGTAGGATGCTCATTCCCTACGATTGGTGGTTGACATGTCAGTGGGACGTGGTTCATCCTTTCTCCGCATGTAGGATACCAATATTATCAACACTGGTCTAAGCCACTCAAAGATAGGTTGACTGCCCACTGCTCAAGAATCCAAGTCACTGTGAGATAGGTATACTGCACCACAGTCACAGTCGATCAGATGAGACACTACAATCCTTTGTTGTTGCACCAATCAACACTGCTGCACCTTTGTCCGAGCCATTGTCTGCACCTTAGTCCGAGCTACTATCAACACCTTGTTCGAGCTATTGTGCATACATAGTCCGAGCTACAAGTGGAGGTACTGATCACAGTTTGCAGTAAATGATTACAAGGTCTGAGGATCTTGCTAAAAGTCTAAGCCACAGCTTCATATAACCCAATCCGAACTGGATTTTTTACCACAATTGAGTGTAGTCACATCACCAATCCAAGCACCGAGCCACTGTAGCTGCAGTCCAAGGTCAAGAAATACAGCAAGCGTATACTTCTGTCTGAGCACAGTTAGTTCATAAGAATTTTAATGCTGTCCTGAAGGTGTTTTCCTAACCCTTGCTTATTTTCTTCAATTATGTGCCTTATCTTCCTTGTTCATGAGCTGTGAACTGAGGCTCATATTCTGTCTTGGATGACCAAATTACTGGAAAAAGAATGAACTCTGAAACCTTATAAATAGTGGTATTTTGCAAGCCAAAACGAAAAGACACATCTAAGTATGGAGGCCAACTTGTGTCTTTGAGCATAGGTCGGCTCAACATTAATTATATTTTTCATAGATTAAAAATTCAATATCTCACAAACTAGTGGGAGTTTCGGGACAAATAAGGGCTCATTAGAAAGGAAAAAATATACTTTACAGGATGGTATAGGACCTATGTTGATAGGCTACCTCCAAGATGCCAAAATTTATTTTTCTTTGTAACTGTCCTTGAATTTTTTATATGCAGAAGGTGATTAGGACAGAAAGGCTTTTCTATTGTTTGGGACATCATGTCTTCGTCATTGTTTGGCTTAACAATATTATTATGAGTGACATCATGAGTGTATCCAATAATGTCATCATGAATGTATCCAGCATGAGTGTATCATCTTGTATCCCAACAATGTCATCATATACTTGTGCAGTGATAAGTCATTGTGCAACATAAATTTCCCATTAGGAGAGCTCCAAGGCAATTTTCCAATCATGTCATCAAGACCATCATCAAGTATGGTCATTCATCAAGTGTAGTACTTGATATGTCATCAAGGGCTTCTAGATCATCAATCAAGGCATATGATTGACACTTGGCACCTGGCACTTCTTAAGACTTCTTCATTAGTGACTCGACATATTAATTGACGCCATTCTTATCAAACAAGAGTTATGACATCATCATCTGGAACCAAGCATCTATTGTCTTCAACCTTATCATCTCATTCTAGGGTTTCATAATATTCATTAGGCATCTCAAGAATATTTGCCATCTCGGCCAATGCCACATTGACATCAATGACAACCTTGACTAACAATCTCCCCCTTTGTCATTGATGGCAATATTCTTGCCCTTCCAACATTTTCTCCCCCTTTGACATCAATGGAAAAAGGGGTGCCCAAGTACTCCCACTATTAAGATGTTTATCTTCATCATATTTTCTTCATCAATAATAGTTCTTCATAGCTATGTTGCTCGCCTTGTTATGGTGCTCTTCCTTCTGGCAATGTGGTCCATGATAGATGTGTTTACATTTCTTCGTGTGATGAACCAACTCCCCCTACCTTTATAAACTCCTTTATCTCAATTAAGATCCCCTGCTTTGTGATCAAATGGAAGAAATCTTCAACAATAGTCCATCGGATGTGTAAGGGATCATGTTCTTCAATGGAGTTTCTCCCGAGAGATGATCTATCAAAGGATGATTGTCCATGAGTGACTCATCAAGGATTTCATAGGGCCCTTTCATGAATAGCTTCTGCAAGAATGATCCCACGCTCCCCCTAACTGTATGCTCTCCTTTTTGGCAGAGTTTCACAAACTAGTTGTCTCTTTTCTCTTGGTCATTATGAAGGATTAAATGAGCAAATTTTCTTCGGGAGGATATTGTGATTGGATGATGAATGGTGAATCTATGGTGATTTTTGCAAATTTATTGTAAGTATCTTGTTCCATCTTGTATTGGTTGTAGAATTAGGTTTTCATTGAAATTTCCATCCAGTGTATTGAATATTTTATGGCTTTAACATCTCCTTTACAAGATTATCATCAAGTTTCCATCAAGGAACCTTAGTACAGCATTCTTCAATTTGATTGAAAATCACTAGGGTTTGTGGAGTAGAGACACCTCATTGCAGCTTTTCCTCTCTCTGATAAGTCATTCCATTAGTCCTCTTCCTAGACCTTACCTTAGACTCCATTGGCCCTTTGATTGAGAAAGGATCTAGACAACTATTCTATCAATCATCCTAAAATAACAAAATTTAGAACCCTAAATTTATTTTTTTATGTTTTTTGGGGTAAACTAGGGTTACGTTACCACAAAATTTGTAATTTATAGCATAAATTACCTTGGACCCTAGATTCCTAGGGTTAGACTTTGCATGTAGTAAATTAGAAAATCATAAATATCATTCGTAACGCATTTTTGGAGATTAATTACTGCTGAAGTCTAGGGTTTTTATTGTTGTTTTGTGTTTTCAGCCATAGAAATTTGTTGTAATCTACTTATTAATTTATTCTTTAAATAACCTTTTGATTCAACTTGTTATTATCAATTTCACGCTATTTTTTCTTATTGTTGTCGTAAATTTTGCATGTTGTAATTGTGTTGCTAGAAGCCCTAGTTTATAACAGTAATTGGTAATTTAAAGATAGCATGTGTTTTGGAACCTCTTTGAACCTCTCCACAACTTACTAAGCCCTCTAGATTTAGCCATAGGGTCTTTTGAACTCTTTACTTTAATTACATCTCATCTCATATGAAACCTCACTTACTGAATATTAAACTTGGGTGATTTTATTAGCAGAACCCTACGAAAGTATTTATTTTTGGAACACTTGCTTATCTAATCTGTAAGATCTGCTGGGGAAGCCTCCCTTGTGGGGATAATATTCAACCATAAAATAGGGGAGAACAATTGCTAGGTTGACAGTGGTGATTGATCCCATTGTTGCTCTTAAATCTAGAGTTCTTAGTGAGGCATTGCATGAGGCACTAGATTTTATAATAACAGGAATCACAAATCTAACTAAGAAATGTTTGAAGCTCTCACTTTGGAATTGACTAATGCCCTCAAACTCAGTTTTAAGAAAGTTGTCTTTGAACGGAGTGAAAGCAATTTATTGACCATATGAACAGTAAGATTCAGAGTCTGTCATGGGGCATTGTAAGCAGAATATATTGATGCAGGGTTTGAACTGCTTTGAATCATTTTGATTTGGACATGTGAGAAGGTCAATTAGCAAAGTAGTAGATTGGTAAGCCAACCAAACCATCATCAATTTTCTATCCTTATCAAAGTCTTTCAAGGCCCTGAAAATGATGGAAGAAGGCAATTCTAATTAATGTCAATTGGTGGAACCTTATCTTCCACTTATTGTTGTTCCCCTCCAAATTATTCTCCCGGATGGGAGGGATCCTTACACAAGCCCTAATGAATGGCTCATCCCAGGCTGGAATTTACTCATACATTTATGCTTTGTACTATATTTGTTTTTTTTTTTATATCAGTTGTTACGCTCAAACTGTATATTAGGAGGATAGAATTTTTGTTTTGGTTGTTTTGGTTTGTCATGGTGGTATATGCAAAACCATATCTCCATACTGGTCTGGAAGCCCAGGTTTTGGTGAAGAAATGGATATGTACTAGATTCTATCTTTCGAGGAGCTTTATATATAATTACAAAAACAAATTCTTATCAAAAACAATTTAAAAATAAATTAAAATTAAATATAACAAAGAAAAATGACCTTTATGTCAAGGGCTTCATAAGTGAGTGAAGAAGGGCCCCCTAGTCATTATTTCCATAAAGAGAAAATTATTTAGTTCTCTGATAACCATTCCCTGGTTAATGTATTCTTTCTTGATTAGATGGATCTTGGGAGTGATCAGAATCCAGATTATGAGGATGGAACGTAGCACATGTCATCTAATTGGAAATATTCCTGAATCATGACTCTCTAGAAAAAGAATCTTCTCCTTCCTACAAACATTCACCTCTATAGCTTCTAGCATAATTCAGCCCATCAGTTGAAGCTGAAAATTCTTATTCATCTGCAAAAGATTGTGATCTGTAAACTTTATCACGGGAGTTCATAAATTTGTTTCTTTATAAAAGACCAAATCAAAATGACCAAGTTTTTCAATGTCCTTGTGGCCAGCAGAGAAGATTGTGGTATCATGGTATGTTAGCCCACCCACCATGGTTCAACTCCTCTGGAAATTGGAGTCAGCAGTTGAAGCCAGTTGCAAATCATGGGTAGACTTGATGGAATAGTACCCCTATTGTTGAGGCAGCTTAGCTAGATGGAAGTGCTTGTTATAGTTGATTCACCATTTCACCTGCACATATGAGCCACTTTTGGTACCTGGCCACTTTGAGCCAATCATAATGCCTTCAGGCCGGTTGTAATGCTTCTCGAGTTTAAAGGAAATACTTTCAAAAAAATGTCTAAGATGTTAAATAAGAGAGAAGTTTATGGCTATGAAATGTTCTCCCCTTTTTGGAAGGGAGACAACACAAGAACATCTACCCTGACTTATATGGTGCCTCAAAAAGGACAAAGTATTACATCATAAATGTTGACCATGCATCTATTTGACATAGGTATTGTTTGTTAGTTTTTGGTAGCATCAGAAGTGCTCTAGCCTTGAAAATTGGCGAAGAGGCTAAGGCACATTAATTCTAAAGAACCCAAAAACCGTTTGATGAAATTCCACCCGGATTATATTTTATTAAAATAATTAATATTTTTAGTGGAGTTCCTAATTCTAAACTTAGGGAAATTAAAATATTAATGGATATTAACCAAAGTATGGGTGAGAATGATCTAGAAGGCAGATCAAGTCATGTTTTAATCTTAGCCGTTGATTAGAGACTTAATCTCGGCCATTGAAGACTCAACAGGGAAAGTATAAAATAGAGGCTTGGGGTTCATTTGGAAACACACACACAGAGATTGAGGAAATAGATTTTCTGAGGTAAGAAGTTCTCAAGAGGAAATCAATTGGGGATATCTTGTAACAGATGGGCACTGAGAATCCGAGAGAAGGACTTTCTGAAGAATACTGACAGAGAGGCGGAGAGAGATTGCAGAGAGGCAACGCAATAGCCGGGAGAGCTGATGCATAAAAGTTGTCTATCACACAGAATCCAGAACTGTCGAGAACTGCCAGAGCTGCCAGAGCTGTCAGAACAGCTGAGAAAGTGGACGCAGAGGGCAGAAGCCGAAACTGCCGGGAACAGCTGGAACTGTCGGGAATTGTCAGAACAATCAGGAAAGCTGACGCATAGGGCAGAAGCCGGCACTGCTGGGAACTGTCGGGAAAGCTAACGCAGAGGGAAGAAGTCGAAACTGCCGAGAACAACTGCAATTGTCGAGAACTGTCAGAACAGCCGAGAAAGCTGACGCAGAGGGCAGAAGAGGTGACGCAGAAATAGTCGAGGTTAGCTAGTCAGCTAGTCTTGTACCGGATCAGCCGGAATTCTGCCTAATGAAGTGAAGTAAAACTCACTCAGATTTTCTGCCAGCATTTTCTCTATAAAATATTGCTCGCTGAGCATCCTAGATTTGTATTCAGATCTTTCTCTTGCATAATAATAAAACCCTCAGAGTTGTTGCACCGATTTTCCCGCATTGGGTTTTTCCGGGGACTATCGTGTCCAAAAATAAGTGTGTCCTATTATTCTTGTTCTTTGCTCTGTTTCCTGTTTCATGAGATCAAAGATCTAATTAGTGTAGGTTGCAGAAGTAATTTGCTTCAGTATTTAGAAGAATAACTTGATGAATGTAATTTAAAAATCAAGTAGGTGAAGTAGATTCAGATTTGCTGCAATAGGGGTTCCTTAGAGTCTAGGAATTTTCACATGGTATTAGAGGATTGATTTTGAAACAAAAAGAGCAGATCCAATGTTGAGCAGTGAGGCCAAAAGTTGCACTTAGCAACAATTCGAATCCCCTTGAAGGGATTGCGCAGTCCTTCTTGGGAAGCAAATCCGAGGAAATCTCTCTCTGAGTGAGACGACAAAGAGGTAAGATTTCCAATTCGTGAGTTTGCAGAGGCAAAGGGAGTGACACAAAGCCTTCGCGCAGTGCTTGAAGGGCGCAGTTTCTACAGGGGCAAAAATCTGTCGGAAAAGAGCGAAACACATAGAAGGGGAATTTCTCCTCAGAGGACTTCCAGCCAAGGAGTCTGAATCTTCACTTGTTGAACAACAGTGGAGAGGGGCATATCTACAAGCTCCAGCAAGGAGTGCATAGTTCGGTCTAATGTTGTGCAGAGGAGGGAGGAGGTCATTCGACATTTGGCGAAGATGGCAGCCGCATCTCCAAGAGGGAGGTGGAGTGATTTAGAGTTGTAGTTCGAAAGAGCTACAGATGGGCAACATCCTTGAGGAGTCCACCTCTTGGATCAATTCCAAGCTACGGGAGCCCAAGATTCAGCAGTAGCAAGATGGACTTAGTGTCAGATGATGCAGTGGAGTGTTTGGAGGACTGTTAAATTGGCAACTAGGGCCAAACTCCATGTGGGTCGGCTTATTTATGACAGCTGATATTTTTATTGGATCCCTCTCGTCGAGAGGTGTAGGATTGATCCAAAGATCATCCGATTCCGATAAGTATTTATGGAGATATGAATTTATTTTGTTTATATAATTATTATCAAGCCGACCAGCACTTATGTAGGCTCTAGAAGCCCAACCGACGTGTCTATTCATCAACCACGTTTTAGTATAAATTGGTGAGGATTTGAAGTCATTTTAACACACATTCTTGGTGTGATCTCCTCCTCTCCACGTCTTGGGTTTTTGGTGCAGGAGAGAGACACCAAGGGTTATACGCTGGCCTACAAGTGAAGCCCTAAATTACAGTGATGATGATAGGTGAAGGAGTCACCTTGGAGAATCAGTGGAAGCAGAATGTCTTCAACTGATTTCATCGTTATACGAAATGATCTATGCTAGATCTAGATAAGTCAAAGTGTTGACTTTTGTTGTAAATGTACTCTCTCTCTCTCTGCTGAACTTTGAAGATAAAAGAAGATTTGATCAAAGGGTTTCCCCACACATTGTGGGGTTTGTCCCTGGCTCGCGCCATATCTTGTGTCCTCTTGTCTTATCTTGTCTTCTGCGTTTTGTATTTATGTTCTATCTGCAGTTTATCGTAATGCTGATGTGATTGCTAACAGTGAAAATTTAAATAAATTGCTCAAGCATAGAACATACCTAAAATTAACATGGTATCAGAGCTGAGGTGAAGACAATGCCCAAGCAAGAGTGAAAGAGCAATCACCAAAGGCGGTTGGGACAAGACAGAAGGATCAATGGGTTCCTCATAATTCACCTAGGGTGAAGTCAAAGCAGAGAATGTTATCAGAATGGCACAGCGGAAGTTTCTGATGGCCCATCTAATGATCACTTCATTGGGAAGTTCGAATCTAAGGGTGGAAGGAAACGCAGATGCCTTGTTGAAATAAGTTCGGCCGTTATGCGAAGGAGTGTCCAAATGGCAGAGACACATCTCTTGATGAAGATAACAATCATTCCTGAGACATCTTCAATGATTAAAGGAATGACTGGTAATGCAGGTCATCAAGGAAATGGTCGACTCTTCCACGAAAGCAAGAAACCCCAGAATTTGTTTTATGTACCTGATCGCAAGAAGAACCTGATGTCCATCTCGGAAATGGAAATCAAAGGTTACAGGATGGCACGTATCAATGGAAAGGTACGTGTTTGAAAATATATCTTGTTAAGATGTTTTGAGTTCTGGGTTGTATCAAGTTGCAGGAAGTCCACTGGGGACCATGTCCGTTGACTCAACACTGGAGGTTTGTGAGTCAGATGGTGACTTGGATGCCTGAATTCAAAAAGGAGCATGCAGGTACTTGTCTGAAATGTACCGAAGGAAAATATTATAAGGGGACCATTCCCCTCATGCAACAGGTCCACAGGCTTGGAACAACTCGAGGAGTTTAAGACTCATTATCGGGAATCTCATGTATACAGGTGGAAGAAAGCTCTCTATGGCTTGAAGCAAAACACCTCGGGCATAGTATGAGAGGATTGATAGTTGTCTAATGCAGCTGAGACTCACTAGGAGTGAAACCAATCCAAACCATTACTCAAAGGTTGTGGATGATAAACCTCTCATACCGGCACCTATGTCTGACA
>APFE030825200.1:200897-230009 GCA_000404065.3 Pinus taeda | reverse complement strand
GCCTGATTTATCCCAAAACCAAGGGCCAGAATCTAGAATGCATTGTCTGCTTTCACGGTTTTCAAAATCTACTATAAAGAAACCCCTAGCACAGGTAAACAAAATAAACCCCTAGCACAGGTAAACAAAATAAATTCATATCTCCATAAATACTTATCGGAATCGGATGATCTTTGGATCAATCCTACACCTCTCGACGAGAGGAATCCAATAAAAATATCAACTGCCATAAATAAGTTGACCCACATGGAGTTTGGCCCTAGTTGCCAATTTAACAGAAGTTGTGTGGCAAATCTTTCTTTGATCAAGCTTCAAGCGTGAGGGGAAGTTCTTGGGCAAACCAACCCACTCTTGAAAGTACTCAAGAAGAACCCACATTTGTCAATTGTCAAAGTTTTATCATTCAAATTTGTGTTGCATGGCTTTCTTTTTAGTTTTGGTCTCATATCTCTTGTTTCATAATTCAATAGTTATTTCTCAAATATTGTGTTTCATTTGCTAATATGTTGTTATTTTAGAGCTAAATCATGGCTAGGCAAAGAGGAGAGTTTATTTATACTCTTTAGCTTAGCCTTTGTAGATTATATTGTACACAAACTTTGTAAAAAAAAATTGACTTGATACTTGGTTTGTTTTGCCAGCCTTCTCTAACTTATTTCTTGTGACAGCTTGCGGGATTTGTCTTTGAAACTATTAACAAATGTGTGCAAGACCTTGGGCTCTCAAATCAAGATCAATTCTCTCTCTCTTGGCCGTGGGCATTGAGAGCTCTTCTTTAGCAAGGTTGAGTTCCATTTGGGGCTGCATTTCTCTCTCTTGGTCGTGGGCTCAAAGAGGCTTAGCCTCTCTTATCTTCTTGTAAAAAAATTGAATTTTCTTGTGCCCTTCTTTGGCCTCCAGTGCAGAAATAACTCATCAGAGAAAAGTCTATATTTTGAAGGTTTCATTATAAAAAAAAAAGTTCCTTGTGTTTGGAGGAGGCTTCATGGTCTCTTGCCTCTTGTAAATTAATAAACTTTCTGATTTTGGGAGCGTGGGTTCTACCCATTGGCATCCCCATCTCTCCACTTTGGGAGAGGACTTGTGGTTGACTTGTTAATTCTTGTATTTCATTTCTCTTACATGCATGCTCTAATTTGCTAATTAACACAACCATACAATCTCATTTACTTTGCCTAAATGTCACTACTATTTTGCTTGCATTATTTGCATCAATTGCTAGAAGTTACAATCCACAATTTTTATTTCATAGCAATTTGTTTTCATGCAAGCACTCACTTTAACTTGATATAATTAGCTTGAGCATTGTCTAAAGTCCATTTATGCTTCATTGCTTTGCAACAAATTCACATCTTAAATTTTGATGTATCTTGTATTTGGGAAATTTTACTTTTCAAAGCAAACATTTACTTTATGTCAAGCAAATCTCTCGAGTTGAAGTTTCATTCTTTCTTTTGCCAAGCTAATTGAGTACAATCTTGAGTTTACTTTTCACAGCCATTCTCATTTATTTTACATGCAAAAACAATTGCTCCTAAGTTTCAAGTTTGCTTTTGGTGGATCATCAATTTATCATAAGTCAAAGAAAATACTTTCATTTCTTAATTTTACATGTTATAAAGCTTATGCAATCTTGTGTTTAAAGCATCTCTATCTTTTACATAGCACTTTCAAATTTACTTGCACATCATAGCAGGCATCTTAACTTAGTTGCACATTTAAAATCAACCTCCAAGCATAAGCTTGGTTGATAGAAATCATAGGGAAAAAAATATTTTCTTAGAAAGTTTTTCCATTTGGTATGAAGTAAGGTAAAAGTGTTGTGACCCCGTAGTTATGAAGGTGGTTTGTCTCGGTCCCCTTGTAGGAATGAAGGCACAAGATGGCTTATGAGACTCAGGGGACAGGTATCGTTAATGACACTTTTGTGCCCTCGCCCCCTCTTTCTTATAGTCACCCCAATTTTTACCCTTTGGTAAGAGCTCGAGAGGAGGGCATCTAACATAGATTAGGCACTTTAGATTAAAAATAACCAAGATAATTGCATCCAACTCTAGTATAGGTGCATTTCATTTTAACACATCTCATGGTTTTACTTGCAATTGATCATTTTACTTGTCATTGTTGAATTGAATACTTTGTTTTGGCAAGCATTATTTCATCTATATTTTGCAAGTAGAATACTAATTGTTTTCCTTTTGCAAGATATCTTTGTATGCTTTGATTTAGCAATTGATCATATATATTTTAAGGCATCCTTATATTTTGTATTGATTATTTCATTGTGCTAATATTTTCTTGTTTCACTTTCAGGATTACTTGTGCTTTATTTGAAACCAATTCATTTATATTAAGCAAATATCTTTCATTTTTTAGTAATACTTTAAAAGGCTTTGGTATTTCATATGCTTATGCTTATCTCATGTGTTGATGGTTGTTAACAGTTATCTCATTTCATATTGCTCACATCATATTTGCTTGTAATCTTAAGAAAGTATTCCACTTCATTTTAACATTCTCCTAGAAAATTCACATCTCTAACTTAATTTTCCTTCAAGGACCACCGCCCATAGCTAGCCTAGGAGATAGCTTAAACTGAGAGAGTTGGGAGTAGGTGGTAGCCTCTTCTCTTAGTTTCTTGCCACCAACCACACCTTGTGGGGTTAAAGGCTTTTCTCACTAACTGTAGGTAGGTGTAGGCGGCAGGGTCAACAAGTATCATAAAAGATTGTGTTTGGAGTAAATTTCTATTCTTTCTAGTTGTAGAACGGTTCAAATAAAAAGAAACATAGAGAAGACATGTTGTACAAATGTTTTGAAACCTCATGTGTATCCATTGATGTTGGGTATAGGACCCACACAATATGCCTTGTAGAAGTTTTGAGAGTGGTGAGCTTAGTTTTGAAAGTTTTGTACTAAGTAACTTGAACATAACTATATTATGTTTGTTCCTTGTGTTAAAGCATTTACAAACATACCTTAAGAGTTCCAACTTCCAAGGAGCCCATTAATGTTGGATTATGGGTGTAATATTCACATGTGGCTATGAAACACTCACGTGTTATGAATGTATTTGCAATCATGGCTAAGGCCATCCTTTGATCATTCATTATCATTTTTTATAATTCTAGGGTGTGGCTACGACCAAACTAGTCAAACTTGTACACGTAGGCTCAATGGCTCATTAAACCCTCTTGGGGGTAACGCCCTACTTGAGCTCTGTATAACACCTGAACTTTCACTTGCATTGTATCATCTTGTGATCTTCATGATCTCTCTTACAAAGTGGTTTATGCCTATGTTGCATGAAACTTCTAGGAACCCGGCATTTCGATACCCGTACCCGAAACTCTGAAACTCAGCCGTAACTCAACCGAAACTCCAACATCATGTAATCATCTATGAGAGTTAATATAGACTTGGTTTTCCTTCTAAATTGTCATCTATGGGTCTCATTCCCTTTTTACTTGCAAGATAATGTGTTATTCACTTATATATAACTTTATATATATATATATATATATATAATATTATATATATATATGATGTTTTAGTCGGCATTTCAGCTGATGTTTCCATTTTTGGGAGGTGACATTTCTAAACATACCCGTTTCGGAAACTCCGAAATGTTTCAGCGTTTCATGCAACTTAGGTTTATGCCTAAAAGCACCCATCTTTTTCTGTTATGACCACTTGTGCATCTCTTAGGTAGCAGGTAGCACACTTCTACTTTGGGTTATTCTCTCTCTAGCACACTACCATCATAACTCTCCAGCACACTTGATTGCACAAGAGGAGGGAACTAAGCTGTAGCACATAACCTTATGTATCTTATTGATTAAATATATAATAAAGAAAGACGAGTAGCACTTAGAGAACATACATTATATGAGTGTGGATCCACCTCTCTCCAACTTAGATAATTCTAATGACACAATTGAGGCAAGTAGTAAGCCAACCTCCACTTTGGGCAAGAAGGAAGAGAGAATATGTACCTGGCACATCAATAGCAGAAGCATGGTATTTACGAAACTCCTCTCGACCCTTCGAAGATATAATATCCATTACAACACCAAAACTAGAACCTCAAGGATAGCCACCAATAAAAGCTTCGGGAAACACAAACAACTGTGACCCACAAGCAGCACCTTCTGCTATCAATCTTTCAGCTTTATCTGCTCAAAAGATGAGAGACAACAATAAAATTCAGTGAGCCAGTCAATTGAACAAAATGTCCAAATCAGTACAGACACAGAGCTTAAAGATGGATAATAATAAGTTATATTAACTCATGTTTCAAACCATTAATTAAAACATACAAATCTGGATACAAAGAGGCTGCCACTTTCGTTCTCAACATCAACAATTATAGACATCATACACATTACAATGCCATGTTCATGTCAGTACCTAGAATAAAACTAACCTGCTCAAATGAACACTTCAATAACATTAACATTGCCCAATAATCTGTCAGACACCAAATTGAAGGAAAAGTATAATATATATTAAGTTAAAAATAAAAGGTGAAGGTGATTACAATATAAAATATCTAGGATCATGTATACTTGTGAAGAGAAGAGGTCACAATGACCATCCCTGACTCCTTTTATTAGTAGGTTATTAGTTACATATATGACAAGCCCTTCCCCTTAAAATGCTTTGTTCTCAAAGCATAGGAAGTGAAGGGTATGTACTTTTAGATGCATCACTTTCCCATGAAGCGTCGAGAACTTGTAAGTGCTTTCACTTAATGAGATGGCTTGTCATTCATCTGAATCATAATAATTTTGTACATGTTAATAGAATGCCTTCAGATTCAAGGATGGGTTTGCCTTCTTCAGCAGGAACTGGAAACTGTCTGTAGTAATTGCATCAAGAAATACTTTCCAAAAATATTTTCAAGCATGATACATGTGATATGTCATGGACTGGATTTTTTTCCAGAGAGTTTAAAGCATAAGCAGCCTTGTTTTTTTTTTGAATTTGGTTTAAGAGTCATAAAATTCTGGTGCTGACTTATAATTCCTCCTTGTTTAAAGGATAAATGTTTAATGGCTGAAGGCATACAAAGACCAAATCACCTTCTTGAAACTCTCATTCTGATCAGTGATAATCAGTTTATTGTTTGTTGTATGGGCTTTTGGCCTGGTCATCAAATTTTTCCAATTTTTGGTGTAATTGAGCATTTATTGTGAAGTCGACACATTAATGGTCAAAGGATAAAATTAGTTAAACAACTAGGCTTGATCCAAAGTGTGTATAAGGCATTAGATGGACATGTAAAGCATGACGGCAGTTAGAATATATGTATATGGTTGTAGTGTGGGACAGATTGTTGAGAAAAAATGGTACCAATGAAGTGCTTCCTAGGCATTTATCTTTTGGCCTAGGAAGCCACATTAATTGTTGGAAATACTGAGAGGGGGGTGAATCAGTATTTCTTTTACAATTGTTATTAATACCAATTAAGATTTTTCACAATTTATCAACCAGAAGATAGGAAACAAGAAATATTTTTTTATTAATAATAGTTTTGAGGACACCAATCCTCTAATACAATGATGACAAGCTCCAACTTGTAAAAATATTTCAAGGTTCCAAGCTTGAGCAACTTCCCAAGACTCCAATCTTGGTAAGGACACCAATCCTCTCAGTCAAGCACCAACTTGACAGATATAGGACGCCAATCCTTCAGGTTCCAATAGTAAAAATTATGTTTTCAATGTATGTCTTCAGAAGTCTGTCACTATATGAAACATAACTGTATTAGATCACCTATTATGCAAGGGATTGTCTACATCATTGTGAATGATAGGTGACAGGCTAACCTTGATTTTCTTGCCTGCAATGGAGGTGATGGTCAAACTTTCAAAGCCTGGTGGGTGGAAAAGTGAAGAGAATTCCACTGCAATGACACTGTCTCAGGATCAAAAGTGTCCAAGCCTCACACTGTTTCTCCAATCTGCATATATAGGAAAGGCTTCTCTTCCATACCAACTCATCCTAACTTTTGAAGGAAAAGGAAACAAAGCATGTCAAAGCAAAAAAGAACTCTGCCTGCACGCTAAAAGCATCCTTTTTTCAGTTTTCTGTTTTTATGACTTTTCCCTATGTCAAACTCCTGTTTCCAATTTTGACTGCTGTTTGAAAGACTTTTCCTGCTGTTTGGATGCATTTTTATGGCAAAGTAGGCTGTTATTTTGGGTAACAATTTGATGCAGATCAGAGAACAGCAGCTTTTCCTTGCAGCCTTTTTCGCTTTCTGTGTAACCAAGCAAAGCAAGTTAGCCTGTGCTTTCTCCTTCATCATTTAAAAACAGCCATCCATCTCCGTTTTACTATACTCAACACGGATAGGGATTTTCACCATTTGCTTGACTGTGAGTGTGGAAAGCAAGCCAAGCTCACATCAAACCTTATGCAGGGATGATACAGGGTAAAGCAACCAACTGTGCTCTCTAACACCTACAAGTACTGTCTCCAAGCATGCTCAATCAACAGTGACCTTCACTTGCTCTGGTTCTGTCATAGAACTCGCTACAGTTAGAGGTGATTTTGCTGATTATTTGTCTCGTCCACACAGGACTATTTCACTTACTATTTCTGCTGATTGTTAAACCTTTATCATGTCCTTTGAAAACAACCAATAACTCAGCCAAACTTATTCATTTCAATGCTGATTTAGTGATAGGCAATGCTGATTTAGTGATAGGCAATGCTCTACTATAGTTATTCCCACTGGCAACCACTGTCCAATTCCATTTCAACACCAGAACTAATAAAATGTTCAGTCCTGTGGCTGCTGTTTCAGCTTCTTTCAAAACTAAAATTCAGATACTACTATTCATATCACTTTCCAGCTCTTGATCAGTAATATACTGCCATCACATTCTACTGTTTACCATCTGTACACTCAGCTAATTCACTACAATCGTCCTTGCAGGTGCTGGTCCTTTCACTGATTCACAGATTTATGTCATGCCAACAAAACTGCCATAATTAACCTACAGTGGACTTATCCCAGGAAAATACAGGATTCCAAAGAAACCTCCCTCCTGCTCATTACAGCTACAGGAATCAGGTAATAGAAGAATTATTTTCACAAGCTAAATGAGGTAAAGAATTATCTTCACACTCTCGTTCATTTGTGCCTATGCTCAATGATGGAAATATTTGTCCACTTCACCAATTGGGGCAAAGAATTTTTTGTTTCTTCACGGCTATGATTTTGATGGCCTTCCTACTTCAAGCTTCTTTTGACCTTGCAATGTTCAAGATGTTGTCAAAGATTGGTTGTTTCTAATCCTACCTAATTATTGAGGGGGGCTTTTTTGTAATATTCAGCCAATTTATCTTACTCGAGTGCATACTCAAGGAGGATGTTGGAATAATATTTGCTTGGTCAAATACATTAGTCTTCATATATAGTGGTTATCAGCTTCAATCCCGTGTCCCCTTGCACTTGTTTGCTACTTCCTCAGCCCCAACCAACTCATGTTTCTACGTCAATTCTCTTAGTGGCTGACCCAGACCAGCAGTTGTCACCCAAGTGTTGTGTCTCTACAATTGTTGGCCATTAAAATGTGCTAGTACACTCTTGTTCCTTTTGTTGCAAGTCCAGTGGCCGATACGTTGACTCAATATCTCTCAACCCCCGACCTTCACCTCTACCGCCACTAGTGAAAGCCACGGCTTCTTCAGCCAAGTCACTGTGATTTGTCATCCACTTTTGTGACACAGTTATGCCGCTCAGCCCAGGCCTACGTGAACCTGCAGTGACTTTCTTCTATTGTTGCCTTATGTCTCCTTTGCTGCCGGCACCAACTCCTCATTTCAATTGAACAACCTTTCACCTGCGTCGTGCTCCAACATAGTTTGGCGACTTCCTATGCGCGTGGCCAAGCAACCCCTCAAAAAAAAAGAAAAACCTCCTCCTACAATCGCAACCAAACCTGGCCATGGTGACCCTATATGAACCTCGCTTTTTCCATTCCGAGATTGATTTTCTTCAGGGTTTTAGCTCTGATACCATCTTAGATTTCCTACAAACCAAGCGCTTGGTACTTAATTCCTAGCAAAAAACTAATCTAATGATTAAATATACAGCTAGGTTCCTAACGTAAATTCAGCGGAAGCAAATTTAAATAATTGATCTCATAAAACAACAACCAAAGATTCTACCCAACAAGTTTTACATTAGAACAAAATCCAAACTTACATGGGCTTTCGTCTTGGGATAATAGCCCAACTGAGAAAATACGGAATACAAATAACCTAGATTTGATCCGACAAATCTGCCCTAGAACAGTGCTCGATCTTTCGTACAGATTTGGATATCCAGCGTCTTTGTATTCCTTTGGACCTAGCACATTGCTCATTGAGATGCCTCTCTCAATCTTATGTTGTTGTAGTGTGTCTTTCTCCTCTCTTCATCCTTGGTTTTATAACTTTTCATCAAGCTAAATCCCTAACCCTAACCATAATCTCAAAGTGATTAGCGGTCGAGATTAGATCTCACCTCACTTGAGATCAACGACTAAGATTAAAACGAAGTCACTAAAGTAAATTACTTTACTTTTCCTAAGATTCTTTTAGCTCAAAAAGCCAACAAACTAATTTGTGCTTTTTCCTAAAGCTAGATTTAGGTTAAGTTACATTAGCAACTTGCTCACACTTGAGCAAGTGTTCTAATGAGAATTTGTGTGAATTTTGCATGCCTAGACACAAGTCTTGTGTAGACGTACTTGCCTAAGCTACAAATATCAATAAGAGTCACTAACGTAGGTTGGTCAAGTAGGAGTATTAGGGAGCACAATCTATTCATGATACTAGAGCAAACATTGAAAGTACATCCAAGAGAAACCAAGAGAACAATCTTGCATGTAATATTTCCAAGAAGGACAGGTATCACAATATGGAAGATAAAGATTCACACAAACAAGTTGATTTACTTAAAGAAGCCAAGAAGAATATTCATAGTCATTAATAAATAGTGGGACAGATCCCACAAACCTATGACATGGAAATCACATCAAAGCAGTTGAGAGGGGTCTCCCTTTGCAAACAAGCATTCATATCCTTGCAAGAGGCACTATGAGTCACTCTAGAAGCCTAGGGGTAGCTCTTGCATCACCAACCATTACATCCAATAGAAAGGTACAGTTAAAATTGGCAACTAGGGCCAACTTCCACCTTAGGACAACTCATATGATGGAGATGATTATTGCATTGGATTCCTCTTTTGGAGAGGTACAATTTTGATATAAAGATCATCTCATTCTAACAAGCAAAAATGGAATTATGAATTCATCTCTCTTATGGACAAATTGCCAAGGTTGGCCACAATCAAATGTAGGCTCATGAAACCCAATAGATGTGTCTCTTCACCCTCAACGAAGTGTATAAATAGAGGAGACATTTTCCTCATGTGGACATCACTCATCACATCATCTTCTCTCCCTTATTTGGTTCGACAGCTTGGGGGTCTTTCTCTTTTCTTCGCACGTGTAGCAGGCAACTCTCTTTCTCTTCTTCGAATGTGTGGCAGGAGGTCGAGTTTTTCTGGGCAAAACAGGTTGAAGTTTTCAGGGCATTGACCAACGTTAACCAAGGGTGATTTCACCAACATTGACCTCGGTTTTTGGGCCAGAAGTTTGATTTCTCTAGGCCGCATTTATTGGCACAGAAATCAAGAAGTTTGGGATTGGTTGACCAGCGTTGACTTCAGGTTTGACCGCAAAAAATTGTGGCAGTTTTTCTCTCTCCTTTGACTAGATTTGACCAAAGAATTTGGGTTGACTTTGACTCTACTAGAAGGCCAAATTGGACTGCTGTTTGGAGGATGTTTTGGGGCAGCTTTGACCACAGTTGACTTTCTGGTTAGGGCTGATTTGACTGCTGATTTAAAAGATCTGTTTTGGGCTTGTATTTATGATATTTGTACTCTCTCTCTACTGAACTATTGAAGAATAATAAGAAGATTTGATCAAAGGGTTTCCCCACATTGGGGTTTGTCCCTAGCATCCACCACATCATGTGTCCTCTTGTCTTGGCTTGCCTTCTGCATATGATTTTATGTTCTATCTGTATTTACTATCAATGTTGATAAGTTAATATGATTGCTACTGGATATAATTGAAATATGTCATTGTGTTGCTAAAGGAACATTGAAGTAAATTGTCTTAAGCATAGAACATACCATTGTTATCTAAAATTAACAGGTACCACCCCCTAAAATAGAAAGGACATATAAGGTAGAGTCACATATCAAGAATCCAGTACAATCCAACTTGTCTTTGAATGTGATAAGGCCAATTTGGTTCAACTTGATCGACAAAGTAAGAAAGGACATATAAGGTGGAGTTGAATACCAAGGATCAAGTACAACCCAACTTGCCTTTGAATATGATAAACCAAGTTTGCTTATGAATTTGGTTCATCTTGATTGACAAAGTACACCGCTATATGTATGTCGAAGAAATAGTCCATCTATCTAGCAAAAGAAGTCTCCATGAAAACTTCATGAGAGCCCACTAAAGGTATGTAAAAGGGTTCAAAATCCTACAATAAATATGATCCAAAAACCATCGTTCCACAACCTTTAGGGCTAATGATCTTGATTAGATCATTATCTTATCTGGCATCCATCTTGATGCTTTCAGAGTGGAAAAAGTGGAGGAATCAGCTCACGGGACCATTTTAACCAGCGGGACCCTCTTTGGTGATTTGGGGTTAGAAACCTTTCAAACGGAGTTTGACGCATCAAATGGCATTTTTTTAATTTTTTGGGTGGGGGTGATAAAATTTTGTTGCTTAAGCACAACACCTTTTCACGTTATTCTACACATATATCTTTCCAATGGCGCAAAATTCACTTAAAACAGAGTCTGTATGCAAAAGTTATGTCACTCGAAAATTGACCTTCCAGATTTTTCCACAATGGTTTGAGAGGATGTCACATCAACCCCCATTATTTATGGTAAAGGAGCTAGACACGTGATAATGATGAAGAAAACTCTAGAAGAGTCAATATTGAAACATTGATTAAGAGTTGATGGAGGCAACCTTAACCACTAGGAGGCTATCGGGCTATGTTATAATTGGGCCACTAGGAGTAAAAAGGGTTCCATTCTATTCAAGTGCATTTTGTCCCATAAATGAGCAGAGTAGCCGTGAGTGAATAGGGAGAGAGAAAATAGAAAGGATTTGTGCACTACAATAGCCCACGGTCCACAGGTCTAACTTCTATGTACTTGCTTCCATTTTCCATCGAGTGAAAGAGAGCAAAGCAGCCTCACCTTCCAGCTAGGTTTTCTCCAGAAAGGGACTTCCAAGTTATATCTTTGGTTAATTTGTGGTTTGTGAGTTTTATTTTGTTGTTCTCTATTTTCTACACAATTGTAATTTGCATGCACGCACCATAAACAGTGATTAATTGATCGATAAATCTAAGGAGAAATAAACCCTCATAGTGTGAATTTAGGATTTTCTAATATATTTTAGTAGATTTGTTGTGAAGAATTGTCCACTGGAATATCCACAACAATTTACAGATCAGCTAATGCCACTAGTCAATAGTCTCTCAAGTCGATTGTATAACCCAGAAATTTTGCCACCAAGCAATTCTCCAACACAAATATGAGAGGTGGAGGCCCCTAGAGGTGCTAAAGAGGATTTTCTAAACTCTCGATTCAGCAATGATAATCCCACCAACAAATGTCTTCAAAAAAAAGGAGAAAACTACATAAAACCTATCTCCATCATTGTTCCAAAAAACAACAGTGGATTTTGGCTGAAATAGAGAGAAAGATAGCATGCACTGCCTTCAAAGAGCATCAATATATAAAAGCAATCCCTCAAATCTGTTGGAAATCCAAAAACTGAAAAAAATCACAATAAGAGAAGGGCATTGGTGGTGAAGAGAGTTTTTAAAAACCCTAAATATTGTTGCTATCCTAAAACAAAGCTGGAAAAAAAAACCTAGCTTCAGATCCGTGATACCTGGAGAAATCAGCTAATGCCACTAGTCAATAGTCTCTCAAGTCGATTGTATAACCCAGAAATTTTACCACCAAGCAATTCTCCAACACAAATATGAGGGGTGGCGACCCCTAGAGGTGCTAAAGAGGATTTTCTAAACTCTCAATTCAGCAATGATAATCCCACCAACAAATGTCTTCAAAAAAAAGGAGAAAACTACATAATACCTATTTCCATCATTGTTCCAAAAAACAACAGTGGATTTTGGCTGAAATAGAGAGAAAGATAGCATGCACTGCCTTCAAAGAGCATCAATATGTAAAAACAATCCCTCAAATCTGCTGGAGATCCGAAAACCAAAAAAAATCACAATAAGAGAAGGGCATTGGTGGTGAAGAGAGTTTTTAAAAACCCTACATATTGTTGCTATCCTAAAACAAAGCTGGAAAAAAAAAACCTAGCTTCAGATCCGTGATACCTGGAGAAACGTAAAATTTAGACTAGAAAGGGGGAAAAATAAGAGAGCACTGCCCTAAAAGAGGCACAAATCTGCAAAGAATTCCCTTACCTTTGTTGAAAAGACCCAAAAACTACGAGAGGAGGAGGGTGTTGGTGAAAAAAGCCCTAGAAATTTCTTATTGTCCCAAAAGGTGTTGAAAATCCTAATTTAAGACCAGATATAGCCATGACAACAGCACTGGATAAGGAAGGAAGTGACACATTGGCTCTGATACCATGTTGAAGTCATTGATCTATGGTAATAAATTCAGCAAATAATAATCCAAACAAGTAAACACTTCAAATGTATAACAACACTAATCAAGAGCAAACCATACCAATAGAAGCACTCAAAAAAGAGAGAACGTGAACCCATGAACAAGAGAGATATTATGCCCATAGACTAAATGTTCAAGTGAAAGATAAAGCAATGACATTACAAATGAGGCATGAGTTGTATATTTATACACAACTTGTGAGGTGGGGCATCTCCGTGAGGGTGTTATGAGCTCATATAAATGCGTAGCTAACCTTGATCACCTAAAATAATGTAAAATTATGTAAACTAGGTTAGATCTTAAGCCATAACGTAGTGACACAGTAAAGAGGCCACTTAGCCATAAAGGTCTACATGTAAATATGACCATCATTATAACAGAGAGATGTTCTAAATTATACAAGTGACTAGTATCAAGTTCGATGGGTGATGGAAGAGGAGAGAAAAGAAGAAAATCAATGACCTAATCACAAAGTAAGTCTTGCTAATTAACATCCCCAGGATGAGACATTATCATAAATCAAACAAACTCGCTTTCATTAATCAGAGTCATAAGATACAAAGCTTTGATACAAATCAAATCAAAGCTTGTTGCACCAAGGAAGTGAAGAGAACATAGCCTGAAAATCGCTGCTCAAGGCCTGGTCGATTGACAAAGATATCTAGCTGATGCTCTCAAACTCAGACTGTAAGACTCGTCGACAAGAAGATTCAATAGCAAGATAAGGATGAAGAACTTGGCACTAATGATCTGCTCTCTTGCTTACTTGTGCTTGTGGATGTGTTTTAAACCTAAAGGCTGATAAAAATAAGAGAGTTGCTTTTCCAAAATTGCTATCTTTCTCCCAAGATAGCTCTTGCTAAAATTAACTGTAAGAAAATTCTAGCTAGAAGCCTCCAAGATTGATAGTATGATTGTTAGACCTGAGTATACCTCATGTAGACATTGGACGCGCATCCTCAGCATCCCCCTCTGTCAGTTCAAATAGAGCTCCCATCAGCTTTGGGCTGAAAGTTGAGACAGGTCACCACATTCCCCACCCCAAGAGTATTTGTCAACCCTGCCACCTTCAGAGGACCAAGTTCTAGGAGCGCCTTTTGACAAACTCCTATTCTATATCCCAGTACATATCCCACTAGACCACCAAACAAATCAACTCTAGGAGGTCCCAAAGTCCCAAGCCCTATATAAATCTACATAGAGTACTGTTCTCCAGACTCCCCCCTGCTATTGATCTTCAATTTAGAGATTCTTCACCTCAACCTTGGATTTTAGGAGAGATGGACCTCATCAATCCAGGGCTCCTCCAACATTACATGACCATGCCCTCTCAGCAATAGATATTCATCAAAGGACATCATCAGGCAATACATTGGTCCCCTCACAGTCATCGATGACTCAAACTGGGAGCCATCCTCTTCCTCTACACACTCTACTTTGTGTCCCTGCATGCTTTGAGAGCAACATCGTATTCTTGGCATGGTTTTGATCTTGTCATTTTTGTATCTGTGATATTTTTGCATTTCTATTGATTAATTAGCTTGCTTATTCTCTGCTTTTACTAGAGTAGTGATAGAAGTTGCTTTTGCACTCCCATTATTCACAAAGGGTGTACTTTTGAATCCCATGGACCCACTTTATGGTCACTTGTTGGACACTAATAAATTATCTTAACATACCACGAGCTCTATAAATAAAAGTGGAACTGGGAAAAACTATTTCACTCCAAAAAATGTTTACCCCCTTAAATATTCAAATACCTTCCTTTTTAATGTCAAAAAGTACCTTCCAATTGATGTCAAAAAATAACAAACTTGTTTGCCAAAATGGTAGCCAAGGGAATAGATCCTTAGTGTCCCTAGTGCTGCACAAAATACTTCACCAACTCTCTTTGAATTGAGATTTAATAGCAATAAAAACATAATAGTTTTGAACCAGGTCCTCAAATAACAAAAAACATTAAGTCAGCCTATCTATCTGATCAATGATGAAGGATGCTTGGGCAGCAAAGAGACATGCTGGTCCTTCATAGCCAAGTAAAGATACATTGGAAGACTGTAGCAACACACGGTTGCAAGGCGCTCTAGAAAGGGCATGTTTTGGAGATTGAGAGGTCTAATCAAATGAAGATCACCACCTTGGGAAAGATGATGGATCAGGGGTGTTACAGCTCCAAATTTCACATCTTGAAGTGCTACAGGTGCTGAGAGAAAGATTGTACAAGTTAGCTCTCTCAAAATTGGGTCATTATTCAAAATATGGCAAAAACACTTTAAATGGACAATTTGCGAATGATCCTTTTTCCAAAATGGCATTTAAAGAGAACAGTGTCAAGGAGGCAACGTCATCCATTAGAACCTGTCACAGAGCATCAGTTCTAAGCATAATTGTCATACTTGCAAATATGGAAATAATACCCATGGGTCAAGTAATCAGCTCAATACTCAACCATCTCACATTGACAGCATATTGCCCAATCAATACTCCCCTTTCTTATGAATATTAATGAGTACTCACAAGTATGATGACTATATCAAGTTCAAACAAGTATCGGTTTTCTGGTTTGCCACTGGCAGTTTTACAGTTACCCGTGTTAGTGTTGATGTCCATTTAGTGTTAGCCCTTAGGTATTGGGTGCTTAGGCTATAAAATTATGTTATTGAAACATTTACTGTTAACCTTTAGGTATTAGCTGCTTAGGCTATAAGATTACATTACAGAAACATTTAATGTTAAGTGATGTCCATCATTAACGGAATGTGTTTATTTAATATAGTCAATCAAGTAATCATTATTAGGTCAGCAATTAAGAAAACCACAGCATTAAGCAAATGAGTAGGAGAGATTGTCATGTTCATGTATGCAATTCATATGACAATATTCTCTTCCCCTTCAATATTCCTCTCTCCTCTCTTGCTCTCTCCTCTCTTGTAAATTTAACATGGTATCAGAGCACAAGAAATGGAATTCCAGGAAATTTGTACCAATATGTATGACCTAAGATTTGAACATTGGCTAAATAGAATTATAGAAACTAAGAGCAGAAAAAGCCTCTTGCAGACTGAAAAGTACTGATATCAGCCAGAAATCGTATACACATGTACGACTTTGTATCCATGTGCAGACCTGTGCCAAAAAGGATTGTCTGGCTGCAGGCATGTACAAAAAAATATAGTGATCACAGCAGTCAAAATTGACACAGATTTTGCTAGAGGAAATGGCAATAGCACAAGAAGATTTTGCGAGATGAAATAATGTCTGAAGGAAATCCAAAACTTTTATGGTGGCAATGTGAAGTTTTCCTCGGCCAGCAGTTATGTCAATATCTATATATCAGTTTTGAGGAAAGAAACCCGAGTTTTAAGTAAAATAGGTATTAATTGCATCTAAATTTTGAAAGATAGATTTGTATGAAGTCATTTTGTAGCTTTCATCTCTCTACAATGAAGACAATAAAAGATACAAAAGTATGTCGGTTGGGCTGTCGTCTAGTGGTAGATTGGTGAGAGAAACACAACTGCTCAGGTTTGATTGTCAGTGCACCCTTTCCAGGCTCTGCCGACATAAATGGTTCACTTACGAAAAGAAAACAAGTCTTATCTCCAAAGGTAAGGAAAGAATTCTGATAATACTCAGGCTGGTAATCAGTAAGGAACTCTGATGTCTAAGCTGTCTGACTGATCTCGCAGTAGAATTTTGCCCATGAGGCATCTTGCCACAAGAATCACTTTCGTAGTAGAATTTTGCCCATGGGACATCTGGCGGCAGGAATCAGTGTAAGGATGTGATGAAAAGGGTTTATATTGGACATACCAAAATGGTTGATTCCCTATGGGATGAATGTGTACTTGCTACGTGTCCTCTCGTCTCTAAGAGTTGTATGGGTGCGTGTGTTGACAATAAACAGGATAATAGACTGTCAGATACGCCATGTTTGCATCTTGGAATATTTTCTACCACACTAAAATCTCTGGGCACTCTAAATTAGGCTTATCACAGACTAATTTGAAACATAGATACGAAAACATACCGAGAGTAGCAGGAGTGTCGTAGAAGACAGTGGAGGCCTGAACAACGCTGGCTCGAACAGTCCTGGCGTTAGGCGATGCCGAGCCCATTTCAACTTCCACTTCGGGGATGCTTGTCATAGACATTGCTGCTGAAGATGATAATAATTACGATTATACTACTCACAAGAAGATAATTCTTCTTGTGGCAGACCTCACCCAGATATATACCATCCTCCTCTCCCATTTTCATTTTGTGTATCCTTTTCTTCGTCTTCCAGCATGAAATCTGCTGTTCTTTTTTCTAATTTTCTGTCATTTTCCACAGCCCACACCGAACTCACTCGTCCACGTCCAGGAATGAATTAGTATCGAACCTGACTCTGAATCTGGGCCAGTTGTGGTAAATTCGCATGCATCTGCTATTAGAATCACCACGGCCATGAAGTGGGACCGCTAATATAAAAATAGAATTATGGATTCATTCCACTGCATCATCACATCCGACCCTGCTGTACTGTTTTGCTTAATCTCCTCGATGGCTCTTCTGTAACCTGAAATGCCAGATGAAACACATCATCTGTTTTAAAATGCATTGTTTAGTTGGGAGTCCCGTTGAGAGTATAAGTTCTGATACTGATAGTGATGTGTAATATTTTTTTTTATTTGAATTTTTAATAATTTTGTAATGTATTATTACTTTAAAAAAGCAAGTAGAGTTGGAATTCAATTTAAAATGTAAATTTTAATATGATGGATTATTTTTTTAAATATTAATAATTTGTGAGAGATCTTGTGAGCCATATTAAACACTAATTTTTTTTTATTTGAATTTTTTATAATTTTGTAATGTATTATACTTTTAAAAAACCGATAGAGGTGGAATTCAATTCAAAATGTAAATTTTAATATGATTAATAATTTATTTATTTTGAAACTCCTCGATGCGGGTGTTTAAATGCGTTGGTACGATGCAGCGACCATGGGTTGGCAAGTGGTGAGGCCACTTCGTCACCCACGCTTCCACCCAAAAGGTCACCGCCAAAATTAATGGCATATTAATGCACTGCGCAAGTCGAGGCTTCATCAATTCGGGTTTTAAGATGGCATCTTCAGACCGTCATCCTCCTGCTCCGCCTCCTCTGAACTGCAATTGCCTCTCTGCTGCTGCAGAGCCGAGCTCACGCACAACAACGGGGAAACGCTACCAAATTCTATGCTGCATTGAGATGGTGGATGGTGAACACTTCTCGCAGAATCCTTTATGTTGCCTTAGGACTGGTTCCTTGGTTCCTTGGTCTTGAATCTCCGCCCTAAACCGCTGATTTCAGCGCCTTATGCTCCAATTGCCCACTCATTCTTTGGCTCTGCTCCTTTTCGTCCTCGTCCGCTTGTTTTTGCCTAGGAGAGCATGCCTCGTCTGCATCATAGAATGCGCTGCAGAAGGGGCAATAGCAGAGGAAGAACAATTCGCCCCCCCTTGTTATCCCTCTCTGACTCGTCCCCCTCGGACTCATCCTCCCCTTCAACGGCTCATTCCTCTAGACACTACCCAACCACTCACACGATCGAGGGTGGGCTCAGACTGCAGGTCCTCTGCCTATTGATGTTGCTCCCTAGCCTCCTACTACCTCTGCTTCATCCTTACATCCCAGCCATTTGGCTCAATTTCAATTTCGTTGCACGCTAAAACGTCCCTACATAATAACAACTATCTCAATGGCATTTAGAGAGAAGCCACAAAACTGTAAAGACCCGGCCCGTAATAGTCAGGCATGGAACACCACCAGCAAGAGAAAAGCCCCTGGAAGCAGCTCAGGGACGCACAGAGGTAGCTCTGGAACGCACCAATCTAGGCTGCTTCAAGAACAGGGAAGAAAATCTAAGAGATAATCAGGATGTAGAAGAAGACATGGAAGCATGCAGGTGTCCGATAGTGGAGGAACCTCCTCCACCTAACGACACTTAGCTGGTCAAGGTCTTTTCAAGTTCTGGGTTCCCGGCTCTATTCGGGTGTTTTTTATTTATTTATTTATGCAATGTTGTTAATTTTGTTAATTGTTCAAGAAACTCTGGTACTACACGTTGTTACCCCTCCGTGGGCAGCAAACTTTTATAATTTTGGACTGGTTTCCCGGTGAGGGCAGTCTCTTTCAGTTGTTGTTGTTAAACATGACATATTTTGGACGTGCTCTGCGAACGCCGGTGCCTCCTTGTACTATTTGTTACATTAATAGAATTAGTCAAATTTAAAAGAAGAAAAATATATATATATAGAGAGAGAGAGAGTTGGAATTCAATTCAAAATGTAAATTTTAATATGATTAATAATTTTTAAAGTTGTTTTTAACCTGATCTTTTAGGTTTTTTGGTACTTTCAAGTGAAATTTTGATTTGTATTATTTAAACTGGTTTTTTGAGTGTATATGGATTCAACACCGTCAAAAATAATCCTTAAGGCACTTAGATTCTGCAGGGATTTCAATAAATTCCTATAGGATTTTAGAAAAATTAGACAGGAAAACCCACTGGAAAAGCTTCCAAAAAATTTCACTAAAGACAACTTGATTTTCAAATATTAATAATTTATTAGAACATAAGCTTCTGTGATTCGTGATTTATATGAAATATTTTCAGAAAAATAATAAAAATAATAAATGGTAAATAAAAATATTTTAAAAATAAAATTAAATAAATTTTTGGAAGTTCGTTTAAGAATATGTATTTATTGGTTTAAAATTTTTTTTTTTTTTTTAATTTAGTATTTTTTTATTTAATTTAAAAGTAAGATTAGTTTAGGTAAATAATTAAATGACAAATAAATAAATACAAATAGACATCAAATAAGAGTGTCATGTTATATTTATTTTCAATTATTATATATAATATATATGTAAAAGTTAAATATACATATTAAAATAACAAACATGTAATAAGAAAAAGTATAATAAACATAATAAGAAAAGTATAATATTAGATCTAAGAATTTTGTGATCCATAATGTAGAAATAAGTCTTTCAGATTAATCATTTTGTTAGGATTTGACGTTTCGAACCAACTAGGATTTGGTTGACGTTTCGAACCAACTAATGTGGTTCATCGGCAGGATAAGGTGAGAAATCCATTGATCACAATGAATAAATAGTAACATTGTGTAGAGTTAATTGTTAGAAATTAGCTTTTAGTGAATTAGTTAGTAGGTAAAGAAATTTATTATTTTGGAATTAGGGGTAAGGAAGATAGTTATAAATAGTTGTTAACGGATAATTAAATATAAAAATGATATTTCAATATTATTGATTGATGTAGAAATAGTTTATAGCATCTTATTTGTTATGGGTTGACTTATTCATAATAGAAAACTAACTCTTAGTAAAATATATTTAATCCCAAAATAATTCATTCATTATTAAAAACATTAATTTCAATATTAAGATTATTTAGTAATAATATCATGTTTATATTAACTCATAGAGGCATGCTTAAATCTCTCAAAAGGAAATCCAAGATAAATTAAAGCAAATCAGAGTCAAAGGATAACAAAAAAATATTTAAAGTGAAGCAAAAAATATATATATATATATATATATATATATATATAGATGTAAAATTTATATATATATTATTAATATATAATATATATATATATAATAAAAGAATATAAAAATAGAAAATTTTGGATAATAATAAAAAAAATGATGAGTTATGATGAGAGAGTTGGAATCCTCCTCTTACTCAATTAACAACCATCATCCCTATTAAGATTTATGGCGTGCCTTTTGATCTCAATCGCCTCCCTAAGCTTCGTGTGGTGGAAATGATCTATCTTAGCGATAACTTTGGATTCTTCAATGCAAACATGGTGCTTCGATTTTTCTACATGCTCAGCTAAAGCTGATGAGCGGGAGGATTGTGTATGATGTCTGTTGCATTCTCATTGATCCTCTGTTTAATAGATCTACATGTTTCTCCAATGTAGGGGATACCATAGGAGCAGGGAACAAGGTAGACACCTTTCGAGTCTTTAGGGTCAATAGGGTATTTAACAGATCTAAGACAATTTTTAATGGTATTGAGAGGCTTGAATGAAGAAGATATCCTCAAGAAGATTAATGTATCTTCTTCATTCAAGCCTCTCAATACCATTAAAAATTCTCTTAGATCTGTTAAAAACCCCATTGACCCTAAAGACTCGAAAGGTGTCTACCTTGTTCACTGCTCATGTGGTATCCCCTACATTGGAGAAACAGGTAGATCTATTAAACAGAGGATCAATGAGCATGCAGCATACATCAGACACAATCGCTCTCGCTCATCAGCCTTAGCTGAGCATGCAGAAAAATCGAAGCACCATGTCTGCATTGAAGAATCCAAAGTTATCGCTAATATAAATCATTTCCACCACAAGAAGCTTAGGGAGGCAATTGAGATTGAAAGACACGCTAGAAATCTTAATAGGGATGATGGTTGGAAATTGAGTAAGCGTTGGATTCCAACTTTCTCATCATAACTCATCATTCTTTTTTCCCTATTTTTATTTCTATTATTATCCAAATTCTCTCTCTCTCTCTCTCTCTCTATATAATATATTATTATATATATTATACATATCATTTTATTTTATTTTTTTTATTTTTATTTTGGCTAATTTTTTTTTTTTTTTGCTTCACTTAAATATTTTCCTGTTATCATTGACTCTAATTTGTTTTAATTTATCTTGGATTCTATTTTTGAGAATTTAAGCATCCTCTATCAATTAATATAAACATGATATTATTTAAATATCTTAATATATGAAATTAATGTTTTTAATAATGAATGAATTATTGTGGGATTAAATATATTTTCCTAACAACTAGTTTTCTATTATGAATAAGTTAACCCATAACAAATAAGATGGTATAAACCATTTCTACATCAATAAATAATATTGAAATATTATTTTTATATTTAATTATTCCTTAACAGTTATTTTTAATTAAATATAGAATATTTTTCCTCACCCCTAATTCCAAAATAATAAATTTCTTTACTTACTAACTAATTCACCAACAGCTAATTTCTAATGGCTAACTTTGGGCAATGTTGCATCCTTACTATTTATTCCTTATGATCAATGGATTTCTCACCTTGTCCTAAGGATGAACCACATTAGTTGGTTTGAAACATAAACCAAATGTCAACCAAATCCTAACAATGTAATTAATCCAAAAGGCTTATTTCGACAAAAATATAATAAACAATATAAAGCAATAAGAATTTAATGACATTTGTGTAAATCATATTTTTTAATTAAATTGAAAAGTAAAATAAAACAATTACATTTAAATAAATTTTAATCTTTTATTAAAATATTCTATGAAAAAAAAAAAAAAAAACTTCAAACAAGGTAATAAACAATAATACCTTATTTTTGTGCAAATCCCTTCACCACTACTTTTGCTTTGTATCTTTCCTTATTTTCCTCACCCTTGTGTTTAATCTTGTATACCCATTTGTTTTGTAGGGCATGTCTTCCTTTTGGAAGCTTCACTAGCTCCCAAGTTTTATTTTTCAACAAAGAGTCCATTTCTTCCTCCATTACTTTCTTCCACTTTTCACTACTTTCCACTTCACAAGCTTCTTGAATACAATTAGGCTCACCTTCATTAATTAGCAAAATACAATCTAAGGGTGGATACTTTTGTGACTGCTTTTGAGGCCTAGTAGACGTGCAAACCCACTGTGGTGGTGTGTTTTCCACTTGAATCTCTTGTAATGGTTGTGGAAATTTTTCTTCTTCTTGTTGTCCATCTTGTTCTTAAGTTTGTTGCTCAAATTCTTCCAATCGTGGGATATTTTCTTGTTGTTCTATAAACCTGTCAACAATTTTTTTGACCTTTGTTTCACCTACAGGCCTTTTATACGTCTCATATTCATTAAATATTACATCCCTTCTTCTAACAATTTTTTGATTGATTGGATCCCATAGGCGGTAACCAAACTCACCATCTGCATATCCCAGAAAAATATGCTTCCTTGATTTATCATCTAATTTGCACCTATTCTCTTTGGGAATATGCATAAATGATTCACTTCCAAAAAAAATAGGGGAGAATAATTTACCTTTTTACTGGTCTAAACTTCTTTAGGATTACCACCATCTAGGATTGTATAAGGTCAACGATTGATGAGGTAACAAGTTGTCCTTACTGATCCTACCCAAAAATGCTTTTCCAATCCGGAATTCGACAACATATTCTCACCTTCTCCATAGTAGTGCAGTTCATCCTTTATACAGTAACATTTTTTTTTGGAGTACCAGGCACAATGTTCTCATGTTTAATGTCAAACTTATTACAATAATTCTTGAATATATTGGAGCAATGCTCCCCACCATTATTTGTTCTCAAACACTTGAGCAATTTATTAGTCTCCCTTTCAACAACAACATCAAATTTTTGAAATATCTCAAACACTTCACCTTTACTTTTCATAGGGTAGGCCCAAACCTTCCTAGATGCATCATCTATGAATGTAACAAAATATGAAGCTCCTCCTAAAGAGATAATATTCAGTGGCCCAAACACATCAGAGTGTTTTAATTATAACAAATTTATTTTCCTTTTATGACCACCTCTGATAAAAGAACCCCTTCTTTTCTTACCACAAATACAATGTTTACAAGAAGAAAACTCCACTGAGTTTTCTTCTTTTGCAACAACAAGTGTATATGATATCTCGGTTGTTGCCTTCATTTTATACAAGTTTCCTATCTTGGATCCTTTAGCCAACACCCCTTTAGCAATTTTCCAACCACCTTTCCCAAAGGTTGTGGAGCAAACATCATCATCCAATCATCCCATAGAGATCAAACTCATACACATCTCTAGGACATGCCTAACATGTTTCAGCAAGATACCTTGTCCATCATTTGTCTTGATTCAAACATATCACACTCCAACAATATTACAAAAATGATTATTTCCTAATGTAGTCTACCATGATAAATTTATTCATATGTAACAAAATGTTTTTTACATGGGGTCACATGGTGAGATGCTTTAGAGTCAAGTACCTTGTAACAACCCTAGTGAAAATTCCATGGAATAAAAGTTAATAAAGGAAAAATTTGACCACGGTTAAGGGACATGTAATCCAAGCTAAATGTTGGGCAAAGATATCCTAGTGGACATCACTCGATGTATTTATGGCTAAAAGAAATTGGCAAAGGCAAATGCAAAGGCATTAAAAGGAAAAAAGGCATTTTGGCACATTTATTTATGAAAAGAAAGGAAATTAAGAGAAAATTAAGGTGAAAGGTCACAGGTTGCATGTGAGGAGGAAAATGAAGGAAAATAATGGAAAATAAAGAAACTAGAGGCCTCATTAATAAAAAGTTTTATGAGGATCAGTTGGTAACCTTTTTTCAATTCAGTTTTGGAGCTCTCTCATTATTCTTTCTCTCTTGGTCACTTAGAGTTCTCTTGGAGCACTCTACCTTTGGAGCAAGGAAGGAAAAGAAAGCTAAGGGAAAGTAAGGAAAGCAAAGATCAAGAAAAGAAGAGCAGGATCAAGCAACTTCAACAAGAATACTTGTAGGTAACATATTGCATGTGTGATTTCCTAGTTGGTTTTGGCATGCATGGCTTTGCATGTTGGTGTATGGTTCTCTTGTTGTTGGTGACATGGTTTTGTCGAGTTTTGACAGTGGTTTTAAGCCTAGCCTCGCCTTTTCCAGATATCATGGTGTGTTGGGATGTTTATCTCATTTTTGAGCTTTGGAATTTTCGAATGGATTTCAGAATCCAGGGTGGAGGTGGTCTCAAGGTTCATTCCCAAAGGCCTAGGAATCCCTTTGCCGGTTTTGGCGAGATACACGATAAATCCTGAGGGAGAAGTATCGATTTAGGGCCTAGTGATCTGGTGTGGATTACGGTAAAGCCTAAGAGGTTGGTGTCTTGTTTTAGGGCCTAGTGATCTGGGATTGGATTTCGGTAAAGCCTGAGAGACAAGGAGACAGAAAACTCCTCAAGGATAGTGATGGGTTTTGGATGGAATTCCAAGTTCATTTCGGTTTTGTGATCGGAGCACCAATTTTGGTGTGATCATAGTTTGGTGAGGGTAGAGGTAGTTTAACCTTTGGATTCCCTTAGTTGTTTTTGGATTGGTTTATCCATGAGATCCCACATTCATGCTTGGAATATAGCACGAGGGTGACTGGCTGAAAGAAATATTTTTTTTAGTCATGTCTACGGTCAGGTGGTACACGGAAGTCCCAAACTTGGTCGGATTTTCCTATGGTTAATAAAAGCAAAGTTTTCTTGCTTTTGTATTTGTTTATATGTGGATTTTGTAGAAATTTTGAATAATTTAACACATATTCAACAGATATTATCCTGATCATGTACTATTGCGGAAAACATACACAATACATAAGCTCCTCTACGTTGATCATCAATATAGCAGCATCAATAACAATAAAACATCAAGAGCATTCACCCATTAACACAGTATGTATCCCGGGGAAAGCATCTCGCTAAAAACCCCAACTATCTGTATATTAATGATTGAGTCATGTAACATTATACAGCATAATACTTCTCACAAGTATCTCCACCTCTGTTACACACAATACAGCTCAGATCTGAATCAATCACTGGCTCAAATCTCCTTCGCTGCTTGCCTGCCTCCGGTGCTCAATACCTGCTCAAGAACTGATGATAATTCCAAGGCAACCACGTATTTACTTGGCAAAATCACGTGAGCACAAGCTACAATGTGGGCAAACTCATTGGCATACTCAATCCCCTAGATTGTGCAAGATCTGATGCACAACTATAGTCACAACTGATAGCAATCTGATTCTCTAACACCTGTCCCTGCTGAACTGAACATGCACTGACATGCAACTGAGTTAACTGATGTATTCATTAGTTGTATTATGAGTTAATAACTTGTGAATTAATTAATAACTAATTCACCCAACTCATTTCTAGTCTATTTGCCAGTTAGACTAAATACAACCAGTTTAACAAAGCTAAACTGAACACAACTCCATCAACTGCACCTCCAGTCCACTAAACTCAACTCACTTGAGTTCTAACTGAAGTCATGCATGCAAATATTCAACTAACCCATAAGAACCACGTATTTCCTTCATTCAATTGCATGTGCCACATCCGTAGCTCGAACTGAAGTGCTCCAAGAGAATAAGACAAAGTTTATAGTCTAAATATTATTATGAGCTAATAATATTTGACTGTTCTATTTTTGACAGCCAGTCTAAAAATAGACTTGATCACTCACACTGTGATCACTCACACTTTCATCAAAAATAGAAGTCCATCTATTTTTCCAACTTGATCAATCATCCATAAACAGCAAAATGAAATCCATAGACATGATCCATATGTCTAAAAATAGACATAGTCTAAAAATAGACTTGCGCCAAAAATAGCCTGCGGGCCCACTTAGTGAAGGCGACTCTTTTCACTAAGCTCCATCATCTTGTTGCAATCTCAACAAATTTAATGGTTGTTATCTCACTATGATTTCCATGGTTTTGTGCTAGTTATAAGCATGGTTAATTGACTGGTTCATGTCATGGTTACTTCATGTATTTACTTTTAATAGTTAAAATGATGGATGAAAGACCTAATTTATTTAAAAACAATTCAAGGGAGAAGGTGGTGATCCTTCTTGTCATGTTTCATAAGAGTTTTTTTTCATTCATGTTCTATCTTGTATCCTACACTTGTAGATTGCATTGATGCCAAGTGTTTGATAGAATGTCAGTCTCGGTTGGGGATGGTCAGGCCTAGTCCTGAAGTTTATTTTTGGTTTATTAGTCTTGTCATCATGTGTTTAATGGATTCTGGAAGCTATAGCAAGTTTTGGGCAGTGGCCAGAATTTTGGGCTAGAAAAGTGCCTTAAATTCCGCAGACATTGGCATAGGTCTGCTGGGAAAAGTCTTGGATGTTGGCATGCCCCTAGCATGAGAGCGTCTAGAGGTCAAGAGGTCTAAAAAGTCAGTGGGACCCAGGGTGGTAGACCCCAAATCTATAGTGCTCAGGAGACGCATACAGTTGGTGATGCTCGTCATAGCATTCCTCGGTTTTATGCAGCTATGGATAGCATGCAAGCAGATCATCAAGCATTTATCATTGAGATGGATGGTAAGCTTTGTGATCAAGTTGTTTCTATTTTGATTGATACCAAATCTAACTATAGTTATATTAATATTGACCCAGTGGATAAGTGTGGTTTGAGAAAAGAAGTGCATGTAGAATCTTGGTTAGTACAGTTGGATACCAGTACAAATAAGAGAGTTCACCATTACGTAAGATCTTGCGCATTTGAGTTAAATGGTATGCCTATAGCAACACATTTGAATGTACTGCCATTGGGATATCTATGCTTTTGGGTATGGATTGGTTGTATATTCATAGGACCAAAGTAGATTTCTTTGACAAGGCCATTGAGTGTGTGGATGATAGTGGGGAAAATAGAACTTTGCAGGGAAAGAAGAAGCCTACATCAGTGACGATGGCTACTACTATGTAGGCTAAGCATAGTTGCAGAAAAGGTTGTGTGATGTTTGCAGTACATAAATTTAGTGATAATGGAAAAGATGTTGAGGATGCATAAGTCTTCAAGAGGTACCATGTATTACAACAGTTTCAGGATGTGTTCCAATAGAGATTCAAGAGTTACCTCCTCACACGGAAGTGGATTTCTCTATTGAGTTGGTGCTAGGGGCAACACCAACATCGAAGGCACCTTACAGGATGAGCACTCTGGAGCTAGTAGATTTGCAATCGCAGTTAAAGGAGATGCTTGACAAGGGATACATTAGGCCAAGTGTATCGCCTTGGGGTGCACCAGTGTTGTTCGTAAAGAAGAAAGATGGTACTCTCATATCGTGCATTGATTGCAGGTAGTTGAACAAAGTAATGATCAAGAATAGGTACCCATTGTCGAGGATTGATGATTTATTTGTTCAATTGAAGGGAGCAACAATTGTCTCTAAGATTGACTTGAGAGCGGGATACCATCAAGTATGCATCAACAAAGAGGATATCTTAAGGACTGCGTTCAAGACCAATTATGGGCATTATGAGATTGTTTTTGTTCCATTCAGTTTAACTAATGCTCTAGCTACATTTATGTGTTTGATGAATAGTGTGTTGCATCCTTATCTAGACAAGTTTGTTATTGTATTCTTTGATGACATATTGGTATATTCTAAAAATGAGGAAGAACATGTCGAGCATTTAGCAACAACGTTGAGATTTCTAAGAGAGGATCAGTTGTATACTAATCTTAGAAAGTGCAACTTCTTTCAGACAGAGGTGCATTACTTAGGACATGTTATTTCCAAGGAAGGCATAGCAATAGATCCAAAAAATATAACAGTGATCATGGAGTGGGAAGCTCCTAAGAATGTGGATGTTGTAATATCATTCATGGGATTGGCAGGTTACTATAGGAGGTTCATCAGGAACTTCTCATGCATTGCATATCCTATCACGTCATTACAGAGGAAAGGTAAGAAATTTGAATGGATGGAAGAATGTGCAACTAGTTTTGAGCAGCTCAAGAATTTGTTGACACATGCACTTGTGTTAAATATTGTAGTTCGTACAAGGAGTTTGTAGTGTGTACAAATGCTTGCAAGAGAGAACTTGGTTTAGTTCTCGTTCAAAAAGGATAAGTAGTGTGCTATGAGTCACAGAAACTGAATGAGCATGAGCAGAGTTATCTGACGCATGATCTTGAGATAGCAATGATGATACATGAATTGAATATGTGGAGGCACTATCTTCTTGGTAGGAGGTTTTTATAGATAAGCGATCATAGTGGGTTGAGATATTTGTTTGACCAGCTGAATCTAAATTCTAGGCAAACTAGATGGTTGGCCACCCTTAATGAGTTTGACTTCAAGATCAGATACATCAAAGGAAAGGAGAACCGAGTTGCGGATTACCTTAGCAAGAAGGTATAAGTAAATCATATAGCAGCTATGAGCTCTTATGGGATAGAGTTACAGGATAGGATCTTGCATGCAGGACAACGGGATGACAAGTACATGGAGATCATGCACAGGTTACAGTAGGGTAAAGGTATAGTTACAATTATAGGTATAAGTGTAGGTACAGGTATAGGTACATGTACAGGTACAAGTACAGGTGATCAGGATGCAGACTATTCTCTCATGGTAGGAGGTTTGGTGAGATTCAAGGATAGGATCTGTAGAGCCTCTAACTTACACCTCATCATCCACTATTACCTACTGTTTTTCATCACTTATCTCTCTCTTTCGCCTCATTTTCCATGTAAAACCACCCAGATCATTACATTAGAT
>APFE030825200.1:181314-197535 GCA_000404065.3 Pinus taeda | reverse complement strand
AAGGTTCCACGTGCCATTTTGCCAAATGAGCCACATGGGCACTTAGGTATCAAGGTGCTCGAGGTTCCTGTGCCATTTGTTCAACCATCCACGTCATCTGTACCTTCGGTCAAACAGGGGCAAGATCCGGTCAACGAAGGCAGCTTAACGGTGATGCGTAAGCTATTGGGTCACGTCAGCTCAAACGGTGACTTTCCCGTGTTACGCAGGATGTGGGGGACATAATCCAACTCTGGATTCAATGCCCATGACGACCAGGACCTCCAGCTCACCCACGTAGGCTCATGACGTGTTATTGTAGTTTTAATTACGCATGACAGTTTGTTTATTTTCAGTTTTAGCAACATGCATAGGATATCCTTCAGATGCCTATAAATACTTGCGTTTGCGTACGCTTATGTTAACTTTTAATTGCTGTATTTTTACGAACTTGTTATAATTTTCGTGCATTCCTAAGACTCTGTTTTAATAGCGTTGTTCTAGCACTCTTGACTGTGAATTTCTGCACATGGAGTAATAGAAGCAGTGCTGTTTTGAAGCTTTCAACACTTTGAGTCTTCTTTGGGTTATGTGAATGGAGGGCCCCTGTTCATATTAGCCTTGTAAAGTATTTTTTTATGTTCAGCATTTCCTTTTCTTGACGTATGTACAACATAATTCACTTCATTTTAATTCATTTTGAATCCTTTCTTTAAGCTGATCAGCATTGCTCTTTTGCAGGTTTTTGACCCGGGATTATTTGTGTGTTTATGTGTTTGCTTTGTATCTAGTGGTAGTTTCAGTTGACAGATTCAAAGTTGCTTCCTTTTACTTTATTTCCATAGCTAATTTTTAGTTTTATTTCTCAAATCTATTTGCTAACATATGAATGGTCTCTTACTATAAATTGTTTATCTTTTAGAGATCAGAATACTAATCACTTGCAGCTGGCTTTGGGTGCTTTCTAGACTAATCCTTAGCTACTTTCTAATTGTGCTTTACACAGTACTATGTGGTAGAGGCAGAGAGTTAGAAAGAGCAAAATATTATCACAAGTCTTTAAAGTAGATTTTTCTCATTTTTATCATTTCTTAGACTTACCTTTAGCTACTTCTTAATCGTGTCTTACACAGTACTATGTGTTAGAGGCAGAGAGTTGGGAAGAGATAAACATTATCATTGGTCTTTTAAGTGATTTTCTTACTTTTTATTTGCAGCAGCATGAATGGTGTCTAATACCATTAGAAAGTGGTTCTTTGCTTTTAGTTCATTTTAATTCATTTATTGCCTTCAAGTTTTCATTTTCAGCGAGTAGTTAGAAACCACTGATCACACACCCTCACTCATATAGAATTCACTTCACACACACCATCACTCATTTGTTTATAAATACATCACTCCATCTTAGGAAGATAAATTAACCAAAAACAACACCCCCAAAATGACAAAAAGCTCTAAGAGGTTGCTTAAGTACATATAGTACACCTTCACTTCATCAGCTTACGAGCCCCGGGTTGACAATTAATGATATCAATTTAGGAACACTAAATTGACCAAACAGGATCTATGTGTTGAATTGCAGTGAGATGAAGAGGCTTATCTTGAGGGAGTTTCACATGAAGCCATACTTGGGTCACCCAGGATATCAAAAGATGTTGACGGCAGTGAATAACTTCTACTATTAGTTAAATCTGAAGAAGGAAGTGGTAGAGTTCGTGGTTATATGTTTAGATTATTAGCAGGTAAAGGCATAATGTAAGCATCCAGTTGGTATACTATAGCCTATTGAAATTTTGAAATGGAAATGGGAGGTCATTTCCATGGATTTCATTACAAGTCTTCCGAGGACAGTGATACAACATGATTCTATTATGGTTGTGGTCGACACGTTGAGCAAGGTAGGTCACTTCATTCCAATGAAGACTACATATTCATCCAATGAGGTGGCACAGGTTTTCATCAAAGAGATAGTGAGATTACATGGTGTTCCGAAGAAGATTATATCAGACAAGGATGCAAAGTTCACTTCTAAGTTCTTGAATGAGCTATTTGTTAGTATGGGTATAGAGTTGGCCTTTAGTAGAGCTTATCATCCGTAGAAGAATGGACAAACAGAGAGGGTCAATAGGATATTGGAGGATATGTTGAGGATGTACGTGATGCACCAACAGAGGAAATGGGAGGAGTATCTTCCATTAGTTGAGTTCGCATACAACAATGGTTATCAGAATTCATTGAGGATGAGTCTTTTTGAGGCATTGTATGCATGGAATTGCAATACTCCCATCAGTTGGAGTGATCCAATGAACAAGGTATTTATTGGATCGAATATATTGGTAGACACAGAATAGGAAATGTAGCCTATAAATAAAAAAATAAATGCAACACAGGGTAGACAAAAGAATTATGTGAACTGTCACAGGGTATTCAAGGAGTTTCAGGTTGGGAAGCATGTGTATTTGTGCATCAAGCCCAAGAATACTTCTTTAAGGATTGGATCATGTGCGAAGTTGGCACCATGGTATTGCGGGCCTTTTGAGATCCTTGAGAGGATTGGACCAGTGGCCTATTGACTTGCACTGCCTCCAATAATGAAATTCCATGATGTTTTCCATATTTCATTACTTAAGAGGTATATAAAGGATGTTGATCATGTTATTGATTGGTCTATATTGTAGGTGGAGCAAGAAAGAGAGTTCTAGTCGGAGCCTCAGTGCATATTACAACAGAAGCATCTCATGCTAAGGAATAGAAACATAGATCAAGTTAAAGTGTAGTGGAAGCACTTTAGGCCCAAAGAAGCTACATGGGAGATGGTGGATCAGATGTGGGCCATGTATCCTTCATTGTTTTCCAGTTGAGGAAAAGAAGTTTTGGTTTGATGTTTGGCATATGTTTTGTTGATATTTTGTAATATATATATATATATACCACCATGAGCTAAGTCATAAAGCTCCAATAAGAGGTATGGTTTTTATCTTGTCATGTTGTCATGATGTTTTTCTTTTGAACAAGTATTTCATTGTAAATACTGCAATACTACGTTATAAAACTCCATGGGAAGTATGTTTTCTTTTTAGTGGTTTTTCTGAGGTCTTGGTGTGGTTTAACACTGAGGATGGTGTTCCTAAAGGGGGAGGGTTTTGTAACAAACCTGGTGAAAATTCCATATAATAAAAGTTAATAAAGGAGAAATAAGCCCATGGTTAAGAGACACGTATTCCAAGCTGAATGTTGGCAAAGATATCCTAGTGGCATCACTATATGTGTTTATGGCTAAAGGAAATTGGCAAACGAAAAGGAAAAGGCATTAAAAGGCAAAAAGGCATTTTGGCACATTTATTTATGAAAATAAAGGAAATTAGGAGAAAAGTAAGGTGAAAGGTCATAGGTTGCATGTGAGGAGGAAAATGAAGGAAAATAATGGAAAATGAAGAAAATAGAGGCCTCATTAATAAAAAGGCCAGTTCAGTTGGTAACCTTTTGTCAGTTTAGTTTTGGATCTCTCTCATTATTCTCTCTCTCTCTCGCTCACTCTTGGTCACTTAGAGTTTTCTTGGAGCACTCTAGCTTTGGATCAAGGAAGGAAAAGAAAGCAAAGGGAAAGGAAGGAGAGAAAAGATCAATCAAGGAGATCATGATTAAGCAACTTTAGCAGGAATAATTACAGGTAACATATTTCATGTGTGATTTCCTAGTTGGTTTTGACATGCATGTCTTTGCATGTTGGTGTATGGTTCTCTTGTTATCAGTGGCATGGTTTTTCCGGGTTATGACAGTGGTTTTCAGCCTAGGCTTGCCTTTTCCAGATGTCATGGTGTGCTGGGATTTTTATTTCGGTTTTGAGCTTTGGAATTGCCAGACGGATTTCAAAATTTAGGGGAGAGGTGGTCTCAAGGTTCATTCCCAAAGGCGTAGGAATCCTTTGACCGGTTTTAGCGGAATATATGGTAAAGCCTGAGGGAGTAGTCTCGGTTTAGGGCCTAGTGGTCCTGTGTGGATTGTGGTAAAGCCTGAGAAGTTGGTGTCTTGGTTCAGGGCCTAGTGATCTTGTGTGGATTGTAGTAAAGCATGAGAGGTTGGTGTCTTGGTTTAGGGCCTAGTGATCTGGGATTGGATTGCGATAAAGCTTGAGAGGCAAGGAGACAAAAAATTCCTCAAGGATAATGATGGATTCTAGATGGCATTCCAAGTTCGGTTCGGTTTTGTGATTGGAGCATTGGTTTTGGTATGATCGCAGTTTGGTGAGGGCAGAGGTGGTTTAACCTCTGGATTCCCTTGGTTTTTTTGGATTGGTTTATCCATGGGATCCCACATTCATGCTTGGAATATGGCATGAGGGTGACTGGCTGAAAGAAATATTTGGTTCATCCATGTCTACGATCGGGTGGTACATGGAAGTCCCAAACCTGGTCGAATTTTCCTATGGTTAATAAAAGCTAAGTTCTCTTGATTTTGTACTTGTTTATATGTGGATTTAATGGTTGTTATCTCACTATTATTTCCATGGTTTTATCCTGGTTATAAGCATGTTTAATTGACTTGTTCATGTCATGGTTACTTCATGTATTTACTTGTAATTGTTAAAATGATGAATGCAAGACCTAATTGATGTCATAATAGTTCAAGGGAGAAGGTGGTGATCCTTCTTGTCATGTTTCATAAGCGTTTTCAGTCATTCATGTTTTGTCTTATATCCTAGACCTGTAGAATGCATTGATGCCAAGTGTTTGACAGAATGTTAGTGTCAGTTGGGGATGGAAAGGCCTAGTCCTGAAGTTGATTTTTAGATTATTAGTCTTTTCATGATGTGTTTAATGGATTCTGGAAGTTACAACAGGTTCTGGGAAATGGACAGAATTCTGGGCTAAAAAAGTGCCTTAAATTCCCCGGATGTTGACACAGGTCTGCTGGGAAAAGTCCCTGGACGCAGGCATGCAAGATTGTGTGAGCATCCATAGGTCCTTGGACATTGGCATGCCCCTAGCACAAGAGCGTCCAAAGGTCAAGAGGTCTAAAAATTTAGTGGAACTCAGGGGCAGGATTCCTGAGTGGTTGTGATGCCTCATGGGAGTGTTGTTGCTGATGTGGAAGGTATGGTTGATGTGTTTCCGTCAATTCCATTTCCTTAAGGTCACCAAGGAGGCTGAATCATATCATAGTAGCCTCTCGTCGCATGTTTACCCCAGTTGGTCGATTGCTTGGGTAGATGTGGGAGGAGGGTGGTTACATACCCAATCAATGTTACTGCTAGAAATATATAAATAGGCTTCTTCTACTAAAACAGTAAGTAAAGAATCACTTTCAGAAGCTACAACAATGGTCTCAGCTTCCTTTGTGTTGCTTGATTTTTTGTTTGTGTTGATGGATTTTTGTTCCCTTTGCTCCTTTTATTCCTTCTTCCAAAACAAACAATCATTTCTCTTGTGTCCGGCTCTTCCATAGTGAAAACAAGTGAGTCTTCCCATTATTTATTTCAATCTTCCTCTTGATTTTGAATGCCCATGTCTACCACGTTCATTTTTCCTTCCATGATCAACTAAGACTAGAGCTTCTCCTCCCTGGTTTTCCATAATTAATTTCAACACAACTCCTCATTCATTAAATTGCTACTGACATCATCAAAATTCAGGTTCCCTGCAGGTGCTAAAGTGCTAATAGCTACTATCAAATTCTCATAGCTATCTAGCATAGAGCACAATAATAAGATGGCTTTAATCTCGTCATCCAAAACAATTTTTATAGAGGAAAGCTAACTTGTTATTATGTTAAACTCGCTCAAATTCTCTACCACTGAAGCACCTTCCTTCATCTTGAGATAGTACAACTTATTAATTAATAAGACTTTGTTCGATGCAATGTTCTTCTCATATAAATCATGCAACTTTTTCCACAACCCTTTTGTTGTCTTTTCTCCAACGACATTAAAATATACATTCTTTGCCAAATACTGAAAAATTGTGGCGATGGTATTTCTATCCATCTTATCCCATTCTTCATATGTCATTGATGATGGCTTCTTCACTCCTACCTCAATCGAAAAATATTGATCCTTTTAAATCAATATGTCCTCCATCTCTAGCTTCCATAAGGAAAAAATAGCCCCATTTAACTTCTCCACATCACTTAATGTCGCTATCTACATGCTCATAATTCCTTCCAATAGTAACCTGGCATACACCAAAAATTAAATAGAGCAAGCTCACTTTGATGCCAATTGTTAATAAAAGACAACAGAAAAATATTTAACCAAAAAATAAAAAAATTCATGCACTGAAACCAGAAATAACCCAGAAAAATTACTCAAACACATAACACCAAATTTACATGGTAAACCCCATTTTGGGGAAAAACCACAGGGAAAGGGTTTAGTAGATTTTTATTATCACAATGAAAATTTGTATACATTTCACTCGCTTCGTTCTTTCTCACCCATACCTTTCCTTTTTTACTCACACATCTATATAAACAAATATTTCATTATAATACTGTGGGTTGTGAATACCATGGGCACTAACAACTTTGACTTGATTTGGTCTCACACATAACATGTATCACTAATTATTCTACTCCACTGTTAGCACTCCCAAACCACTAAACAATTCATGACTTTGCTAGAATGAATAATATCTTTCAAGCTCATAAACTTGTTCTCACTCAACTAAAGAATCTGCTTATTTCCTTCAACATTCAATCTATGATCTTCCTTGTTCCTCAGTACGTTTCCCAAAGGCAAATACAACACAACCAAACATGTATGCAAAAGAAAAATTAAATTGACTAATGAGTCATGTGGGATATGAGAATGCATGATAAAAGATAAGGGACTTCAAGTGAGGTCAATGATTGATTAGATCTCGAGCAAAAGCATAGAAAATGTGACATGTTTTAAACTGAAAAGCACTTCTTATTGCTTAAATTAAAGCTACAAAAGTAGGAAAGTGAGTTAGCATATTTTGCAAATATTTGGTCATTGTTTGTGAAGGGGTCTTCTGGTTGGTTTTGATATGCACCGATTAGAAACTCTCAATATTCAGAGTGGTAGAAATCAATAAAAATGGCTCCTCCAAAAACTTTATTTCTTACATAGATCTCCTTCAACGTTGGTTTCACATTGTAGTCACAAGTCTCACCTCTACTCCTTAGATGGACTAACGCTTGAACATGTGGCTCACCCTCTTTGAGAGATCATAGTTTTGAAACGATAGATCTAAATTAAAATTTTTGGATGTAGACCTCACCTTTTCAATTTTGATTTCATGCAATATGAACTGGTTGCAATCAATATACGAACTCATAGATCAAGAATTGAAGATACAAATACAAATTTCCGATGGGATTTCGTGATCTAGTTGCACCTTAGCAATAGGGTCACACATAGCAATAATCAAGTATCTCCATCATGCGAACTAGTGGATTAAAAGTTATGTATGCATCTAGAACTCCAAATGAAAATCCACTAGTTTTATGCAACTAACTCACAAAAAGATAGATCAACGACTTAAAAAGTACCCTCTTCAAGGGGAAAACCTCCTTTACATTACATAAATGAACAATTATTGGATGATACAAATGACAAGACCTCATTTTTATATATAAGAGTCTAAGGGGTCACAATATAATTAGAGCTTACATAACAATAAAAATGTAAGGGCACAACAATAACAATAATGGGCTTCTATAGGGCACCACAATAACAATATGGGGGCTACATGGGCACAACAATAACAATAAGTGGGCTACCCTAGTATTATAGGGATCTAACATGCCCCTCATTCAAAAAAGTTTTGTCCTTGATGCTTGAGTAGTTTTGGATGCTTCTATATAAAATTCTTATCCTCCCATGTGGAAGCTTCAACGGGTAAGTTCTTCCACTTAATCAGATACTTTGAAATTGATCGATTTTGTAGTTGTCAGGTTCTTGTTTTTGTGATTGCTTCAGGCTCAAATATTATTTTTCTTTCTTCATCAAGTTTTGGCAACACTATTTGAACTAGAATCTTGTCATTGATAGCCTTCTTTAAGCATGAAACATGGAAAACTGGGTGTACTCGAGAAGATGTAGGCAACTCCAATTTGTATTCCATAGTACCAATATTTTACAACACCTTGTAAGGACCATAGTACTTGGGTGATATTTTATTATCCTTCTTATCTTGCTTTAAATACATTTGTTTGTATGGTTGTATCCGTAAACATACTGAGTCACCTACATTAAAACTTCTTTCACTACGATTTTGATCTACCTGTTGTTTTATTCGATTATGTGCCATAGTGAGGTTATAAAGAGATGGAGAACTTGTTATTGATGCTCAAAGTGGTCTTGGATTTTCTTAAGACAATTCAATAGCAAAAAGACAACACAAGGAACATCAGGATGAAAGACTCATGGAAAATAAGGCTTTCTGACACAAGACACACTAGGTAGAGGTAAACAAAGGAGTTATGAAGCCAAGGAGCTGGATGTAGGAAATCATAGGGATTGATAATTATAAAATGCACTCATAATGGTTTATTTTGCGAACAATGCTCAGATATTAGAACAATCATCATTGAAAGTAGCACTACAAATCATGGCTCAACCTCCCACTTCCCCATTGAGAGAATGATGTTCGTGCCTGAAAAATCAAGGAATATTTGTCATTGAAGCAAGAGCCTCATTAGAATCTTGGATCATGAAGGAGATTGGTCATTCCACTGCTTGAACCTTAGAATTTTCTCTTAAATATGATGTGATGGATGGTGGATTATATCCATAAAGGGTCATAAATGGGGTCATTTTTGTTGCAGTGTGGAAGGAAGTGTTATACCACCATTCAAATCGAGGTAACCACTTAACCCATTGTGTTTGTTTATTAGATGCAAAGAAGCGAAGATATCCTTCCAAAAAATTGTTCACTATCTCAGTTTTCCCATTAGATTGAGGATGATAGGATGAGCTATGAGCTAATTTGGTACCAAAACAAGAAAATAATTCCGTCCAAAAATTTCCAGTGAAAATGGGATCTCTGTCACTTACTATAATCTTTGGGTTTCCATGAAGCTTTTGAATTGCTTCCATAAATGCAATATGCAAGTGTGCATACTTGGTAAGTCTATTAACTACCACCATGATGACACTCTTTCCTTAGGACTTGGATAAACTTGTGATAAAATCCATTGGGACCTCCTCCCAACACTGACTTGGAATGGCTAAAGGTTGTAATAGACCCCGGGTCTTAATTGTCTCAACTTTATTTTTTTGGCAATTTTCCACAAAATTTTGAATATTAGATTCAAGGTCATCCCAAAAAAAATCCTTCTTGACCCTATGGTAAGTTTTTAACAATCATGGAGTCTCCTCCTAAGGGAGAGGTGTGCAATTCCAAAATAATATTTTGTCTGAGTTGGGAATTCTTACAAAGATATAAGTGATATTTGTACCATAATGAATCATTTTTCCATCTAAATGTATCAGATGCACTAGGAACTTGTTGAAACTTTTGAATAAGTGTCATATATCTTCATCATCCTTCCATTCATACCTTGCTTTGGTTATCCACTCAGGTTGGACAAGAGAAATGGCAAAAAGCAATGCTTTCACATCCTCATCCTTTCTTGAGAGTGCATCTGCAACAAAATTTTGCTTCCCTTTTTTGTAGATGATTTCAAATTCATAACACAACATCTTTGTCACCCATTTTTGTTGCTTTTCTAAAGATAATATTTGTTCCAAAAAGTATTTAAGACTATCATGATATGTTTTGAAGTGCCTTCCCATTAGGTAAGGTCGTCATTTCTTTAGTGCATGTAGTATTTCCAACATTTCCTTCTCATAAATAGGTTTGTGTAAATACTTTACTTTCTGTTGGATGACTTTCAAAAGAAATGATTCTTCCTTCTTGCACTAAAACAACACTAATTTCATTTCGTGAGGCATCACATTCCACAATAAAAGTTTTTGTGAAGTCTGGTGTAGCTAAGACCAGTGCTTGGTACATTGCATCTTTAAGATGTTCAAAGGCCTCAATTTCTTCTAGAGTCCAAGAAAATACATATTTCTTTAGTAATGATGTTAGAGGTGACATTACTCTCCCATAATTCTTAACAAATTTCCGATAATACCCTGTCATCCTGAGAAATCCTTGAAAATTCTTTATGGTTGTAGGGATTTTCCATTCCTTAATGACTTTAATTTTTTTTGGGTCTACCTTAACACCCTCATGAGATACAATATGACCCAAATATTCCACTTCTTTTACTCCAAAGAAACATTTGGAGGTTTTTACATATATTTGTTTCTCCTCCAATAGTTTAAGCACCATGTCAACATGTTGAACTTGATCCTTCCAAGACTTATTGTAGATTAGTATATCATCAAAAAATACTAACAAAAATTTTCTAAGGAAGGGTTTGAAAATGAAATTCATAAAACCTTTAAATGTGGAAGGTGCATTAGTAAGGCCAAAATGCATGACCAAAAATTCAAAATGATGCTCATGAGTTATGAGTGTTGTTTTTGGAATGTCTTCTGTCTTCATTCTCATTTGATGATATCCTGAACAAAGATACATCTTGGTGAAGCAAATTTGTCTATGTAATTCATCAATGACAGGAATGATAAATTTATCTTTAATAGTGAGCTTGTTGCGTTCCCTATAATCCGGACACATACACCATGATCCATCCTTCTTGTGAACTAATACTACTGGAGCAAAGAAAGAACTTTGACTATGTTGAATTATACCAACCTCTAGCATTTATGCAACCATACGATCAATTTCACTCTTTTGGGCATAATGATATCTACAAGGTCTAATGTTTGGAGGAACACTTCCTGTAATTAAATGAATAACATGATGATAATCACAAATAGGTGGGAGGCCTTTGGGAGTCTCAAACACCTTGGAATGATTGTCCAAGACTTTTTGGAGATCTGGATAAATAGATGATTTCGATGTTTGAAACTCTAGTGAGCATAATTGTGAAATTACACCCCATTTTTCTTTCTTCAGAAGCTTTCTCATGCCATTAGAGCTTATCATCTTTCCTGGTTTCTCTACAATACCCCTTAATTAAACTTCCTTTCCTTCCCAAAAAAATTTCAAGAAAAGCTCTTGAAAATTGAAAGCTATCATCCCCAAAGATTGTAACCATTGGACTCCTAGTACAACATTAGAACCACCCATTTGAAACCATCACTTGACACTCTGGTGCTAGATCTAAGAAGAAATTCAATTCCTTCGCTATCTTACAATGAATAAAATTATGAGTACTATCTGAATCAATCAGCACTATTACCTTTTTCTTCTTGATATATCTTTTTATCTTGAGAGTTTGAGGAGTGATAATTCCTGCCAATGCATTACCATACATGGTTGTATTCATTTCTTCTTTCTCTGGGGTTGGCTCCCTGGCGTATATCCTCCTCTTTTGATGTTTTTTCTTCCTTTTCTTCCTCCTCTTCACAATTTATGTAGAACAATTTCTTCTCAACACACTTATGACCTTTAGTGTATTTTCTATCACAACTATAACAAAGACCTTTTTCTCATTTTTCTTCCAATTGTTGTGGTGTCAACCTTGTAGGTTGTGGATGACTAGGAGCAACAAAACTTCCATCTTTATAGTTGTGAGTGGTATACTTCCTTGTTGCCATAATTTTGCTTTCAATTTTTCTTGCCACCTTGAATGCCTTCTCCAATGAATCAAGTTCCCAAAGTCAAACCTCATGTTGGACGTTATCTTTTAAATTCCCTATGAAGGCATCAATCCTATGCTCCTCTCTAATATCAATTACCCTAATATTTAATTTTTGGCAGTCTTAAATGTGCTCCACCATTGAACCCTTTTGTTTGAGATTTATCAATTGGCTAAAGAAGGCGTTGCTCTTCGTATCTTCATAATGTGCTATCATTTACTTCGTAAAAATTAACCAGGTGACAAGTGGTTGACAAGAACAAATGCATCTATACAATACAAACTGATTGGGTTCCAAATATGGAGATGCAATATGTACCTTTTATGAGGGTTGGACATCCTGTAGATCAAAATGTTGCTCCATCTGTAGTATCCATGTTACCAGATCCTTTCCATCAAACTTCCTGATATCTATCTTTTGAATGTTCTGGTTCTTAAACCCCACATTAGAGTATCTAAAATCATAATTCATATTCATTTTGTCCTCATCATGATTTTCATGGATTACCTTTTCACCACCTGGAAGCCTTTCTTGCAACAACTTTGTCAATCCTTCCATATTGACATTCATCGTTGCTTCCATGTCTTCTTTTAAACTATTCATGTCACCTTTTATTTCTATTTTTAAACTATCCATGTCACCTTTTAATCCATCCATGCCCCCTTTTAAGACATCGATGTCATCTTTGGTTGCTCTTTGTGAGAGTGAAATTTGTTGCACTTGGTCTCATAATTTTGATATATCATGTTGCAATTCTTCCTCTTCATGCATCATAGTAGATATTTCTGAGGACTTAATGGGTGTAGAATTATTTTTTTAGGGGCATTTTAAAACCAAATACTGATATTTATGCTTCAATATTCCCTTTGAATCACTTCAAATTTATTTTTCAAACAAAAGTTATGCAAAATTTTAAAAATGCACACCTTTTTCTTTCTTTTTAGGAGCTCGATATTGAAATTTGTGTATCTCTATAATTTTGGATTTCCAAGGTCTGAAATTACACCCTGTGGTACCCTGGTGAATCTTCCTTCCAATTCACAATTCATACCAATATTGAATTCTTCAATATAGAGTTATGCCAAATCTCCCATGATGACCTGATTATGGACAGTTTCAGTAGAGCGAAGTTGTATAGGATGCCACATGTCACTCTTTCAACAGCCCTTAAATTGGTACACGAAAAAACTACATCCTATGCACTTTCAGTAAATTTTTACATAATTCAAATCTGATGCCTGAAAATAAATTTATGATGATTTCCCCTAGCTCCCATGTTTGAGACTGAATTCTGGAGCCTACAAAAACCCTAACTTCTTCAGACCATATCTCAGAAAATATAACGAACCAATATCTACAATTATGGCATAAAGTTCACCAAGATTTCATCTCCATGTGGTCGCAATTTCAGCTTCTGAATCTTGGTAGAAAAAATTTGTAGCAAAAATTCCATGATGACCTGTTTGAAGCAATGAAACCCTAGAATCCAAAGCTTTGATACCAAATGTTATGCAACCATCTCACAAAAAGATAAATCAATGAATTAAAAAGTATCCTCTTCGAGGGGGAAACCTCCTTTACATTACATAAATAAATAATTCTTGGATGAGATAAATGACAAGACCTCCTTTGTATATATAGAGTCTAAGGGGTCACAATATAATCAGAGCCTACATAACAATAATAATGTAAGGGCACAACAATAAAAATATTGGGTGTCTATGGGCACCATAATAACAATATGGGGGCTACATGGGCACAACAACACTAATAAGGGGGATACACTAGTATTATAGGGACCTAACAACTAGTGAGCACCGACAGATCACTAAAGATAATAATCATAGTGTTGAACAAGATGATCTTGATGGGTTACCCACAATCTCAGCCTTCATATTTGGTCTACTCAAATTATGATGGATTACCTTTGGATTTAAATATGTCAGCTAGATTGAATGATTTTATGTGCTCTATGGATAACCTGGTGGGAGATTTGGAATGGCTTCTTCACAATCTCAACAGGGCAGTGTCTACCATATCATGTGTCAAATTTGATACTACACTTTTTTGGTTAGTTGAAGTGACAAAGAAATTCAGTATTCCATGGATTTCGTTTTGGACACAACCTACGTTTCTTTATGTGATCCATTATCATGCACATATACCCAGGAATCTCAATACTTTCTTTATGAAGGAATTGTTGATGTGGGATAGAATTTTGATTCTTCTTCCATCCTTCAATCATAATATAGATACCTACTCACAATACATAGCCATTGCACAAGTCACAGGTTCCTTTATAGTAGAAACCATTAGATATAGGATTCGAGAATCTTAGATTCATAATTTCCTTTTGATCTACTATTTATCCAATTTTAGGAGAGCACCCCCCTGCTTATCTCACGTTATACACTCATATCTCATCCATAACCTTGATCTAACATGAAAATAAGAAAAATATGGATAAGACAAAGAGATGGCGGAATTGAAGATTTTATTAATCAAATCCCACACCCTTAATTTATATTTATAATAGTTGATCTGAGCCACAAGACCCATAATGCATAGATCTTCCTTTAAGAATTCAAAATTTGGATTTTGGAAATTGATATGGTCATAGAAGAAACATATTGACATATCAGGTATGGGTCTGATCTCACCCTAAAATGGTCATCTACAAAATAGCTAGAAATGACTTAGAATGGTGGTTGATCTATGGTATGTGAATAATATTTTTTTTAGAGGATATAAATCCATGATTTGAGAAAATGATGACTTGGTTCCTTGATCTGATCTAGATCTTGGAGAATATTCACAATTAAAATATTAGAGATAGTTTCTAAAATAGATCTAGAATTATAACATTAAATCCAAAAGTTTAACAATGCTCTGAAAGTAGATCTAGAACAATAAAAATAGATCCCTTAAGTTTGACATTATATCTTTCATAATAATATATCTAAAATGTTTAATTTCCAAAGATACCCATAGTCTAAACTTGGCTTTGATACCACATGTAACACCCGAAAAGAAGAAGAAACTAAGGGTCATATTTTTTTACCTAAAAATCTAGAATTCAACTCCTTCTTGCAACTTCACCAACTTTGCAATGATGGTATGTGAACAACTCCTCCCAATCATAGGCTCAGCTCCATTGTCGGCCACCCCTGAGTCTCAATCTATTATTTTCAGTTTTACCAGTATTTCTTTTCACCCTCCAGATGCCCCTCTTCTTATTTCCCCCTTTCTTATATAGAGTATTTCCATCAGAAAGGACCCAATCCCAAGGCTCTACTTGTCATAATTATCCTTACCTTAATTTGTCTTTTCCTATGTCTTGTTTTTCTTTCCTCATGTCTTTATTTTTTTTATTAATTTGATTGATTTGAGGTATGGAAATACCAGATAGGATCATGTAGTTTTATTCATCCTAGTTCCCTGATACCCTTTCCTATCAACTTAAGAACTTTTCAAACATTTTACCATAATTTATAGCTAAAAGGCATATTTCTCATCATACCTAAATACCACATACAGTAGTTCCCAAGCACTATTACCAATTACTGATACTCTGGTATTGAAATCTTCCTTTACCGTACCAGTTGCAGGAAATATTATGGTAACATAAATATCCTAGTATTGACTAGTCATACCAGATACCAAATACTAGAACACTCTTGTAACATTATCTATCCTCGGTATCATGGTACCCCGGTATTGAATATTTTCCATACCATACCAACTCCAAATGATAAAGTGTAATTATACGCGGAAATATAGATATCTTGATAAGGGACCCCACCACTGCCATGTTGGATCTATGTTGACTTGTCATTATGACATGTAGTGAATTTAATGTGATGAGACATGTCACTAATTTTTGGTCATTTTTTACTAATGTTGTGAAAATCGTGATTGGGATGAAATTGATGAGGGTCCGGAAAAAGAAAAAAAAAATCAGAAAAATTAGAAAAAACACAAAAAAATCATTTTTTTCAATTTTTTTTAGTATCTAAAGCATCCAAAATGTAAAATAAATGCATTAACACATAAATACGAAAAGAAAACTAATATATAAGATGTGTAATATGTCTAGTCCTACATCCCACACAATAGTGAATCATGTCCTGAATCATGATTCCTGACTCATACTCAAAATATCACCAAAAATATAATAATGTATCTCATATCATGAGTCATATACAATGAAATGAACTACTAAGTAACTAATGATTTCCTCTACCCCTTTTGCGAGAAAATGTAATAGATTTTCCTCTATATGAAGAAGGCACTAGGGCTTGCATTGGACTCTTATGTCCTCTTGAAGAACTAGGACTTGGAGGAGCTAAATCACGTCCTCTACTGGTGACCAAGGTAGGTGGTGCCATCTCCTCCTCCTCCTCCTCCTCCTCCTCCACTCTCTCCTCTGCAACTGCTACCTGCTTCACTTTCTCCTCCTCTAACCAATCAGGGGTCAATTCCATAAAAGGCCTCTCGGCGGGCTCAACCCTCCATGCAATAGTGGTTTCAATACCATCCAACGAGATGGCCTCCACATCAGG
>APFE030825200.1:157985-181294 GCA_000404065.3 Pinus taeda | reverse complement strand
CATCAGGTGTCTTCTAAAGTTGCATCACCCATAATCCAATATTGCAATAGATGTAGACCATGTCATTAAGGCGTTGGGGCTCCAACTTGTATGAGGGCCATAAATTATAAATTGATAATTATAAAAACAATAAATTATAAATATTTTCCAAGGAAATATCTAGTCGATCCACCTAAAGGGATCACTTCTTGTTGGCTTATTTGTAGATCCTAACCCTGAGAGCGTCGAGGAGAATTGACCATATGACCTACCATTAGTGAGGTGCTTCCAGTGATGGGAACTCAACCAATTGAGCTAACCCTCTAGGCTCAATTTTTTTATATTTTTTTTTTAATTTAATGAATTCAAAAAATTAAATTATTATTGAGGTTTTTTCATGATTTTTACGATTTTTTGGAGTTTTTTTACGATTTTATTGTGATTTTTTTCAAAATGAAAAAAACATTGATAACGTTGGCCAATAAATCTCCATGTGAAAAAAATCATCATTTTCACAACCATAAGTACCTTTTCTACATGACATGTGTCATATACATGGAAGTACCACATCATCCCTCTACCACATCATAACAGACATTGACCATTTTATGAAACACCCTATCAACAAAGCATCTGGTGTCCGATATTATCATATCTAGTATAAATATGCAATAACACTTCTAAAAATGCACCTGGTTCCTGATAATTATGTTTTAATTACTATAATCATGTTTTGATAAATGATTAGTGGTTAACTGGTGGACATTCAAGAGGATCATGAAGTGGACCTTGACCATCTGATCTTGGTGTAATGGAGACATTACCATCAAAACAATGTGTTTTTTAACAAATTCAAGGTTTTCCTTTTTCATTCCAAATTAGGGGATTACCTGTTAACTGGAGAGCATGTTGAGGGCACTGAAATTATACATGGTTGTTAATATTGATTAGCCAATAATGTATCCTTCAAACATGCTTGATGTTTAACAAATTTTGGGTTTGTCTCTATTTCTTTTATGCCTTGATTTGGGTTTTGCGTTGTTTCCTCCTTTACATCATGCTTTCCTTCTTGGTCCTATACCACATCCACCTAACATCAAATGACAACATACTATGCATCATGATCCTTGGCTTTAACATCAATGATGACACATTATTCAATAATCTCTCACTTTGTCATTGATGGCAACATTAGACATAGTCCAGTCATTAATCCACTATTGCATATAACTCCCTCTATTTGTTGGCTCTTCTCATGACTGCTTAGTTAGTCTAGTTCTCATTTTGTTTTATTTATTCTCCCCATTTGACATCAATAGAAAGGGAATGAATTAGGTTGCAACTTTTGTTGATCATGGCTACATATTCCTTCAGTTGAGGACTCCCCCTGTCTGTGATCTCTCCTTATGTTTGCATATTCTCCCACTCTAATGTATGTTAATTTTGACTATACTCTCTTCTACTAAGATAACAAAACCTTTACTTCCTCTAATTGCTTTCTTCTCCTTTGACTGCATCTAGGATCCCCTTATCAAGGTTGTTTCTTTCTTCTAATATGTTTTGAGACTTCTCCCCTTGTTCTTATGCTTTCTTTTGCTTTCCTTTGACTACAACATGATTCTCGTGATTAACAACATGATTTTCTTTGCCAATAAATACTTTGTTTTTCAATTTTTTCTCAAAGCTAAACTACTTCCCCTTGTCTATGACACCTCTTGTTTGAAAACTAGAGAACTGAGTGAGTATAATTAGTGGGTTTCTCCCCATGTGAAAGAGAGATCACTCCCAACCTCTATATAAGATATTCAAAAGGAACTTTGGAAAAAGGTTTGGTGAATATGTTTGCAAATTTCTCCTTTGATGGAATGTATTCAAATTTAATAGTTTGATCTGCAACTTTTTCTCTAAGAAGTGATATTTAATGGGAATATACTTAGTCTTTAGGTCCATAACAACATTTTTAGATATGTTAATAGCATTGGTGTTATCACAAATAATGGACATAGGGCGATCACAATCTTCCTGAAGATCCTTGAGATTTTTCTTCATCCATACAGCATGGTGTGGCTACAGTATACTCTGCTTCAGTTGTGGATAATGAAATTGAAGTTTGTTTCTTGTTGATCAAAGAGACTAAGAATTTTCCTAAAAATAAGGCCCCACCAATGGTGTTTTTTCAGTGATCAACACTACTGGCCCAATTTGCATCTGTATAAATTTTGAGAATGAAATTTGTGGTTCCTTGTAGGTACCCTTAAATCCTCTTTATTGCATTCACATGAGTCTCCTTTAGATTTTGTTGAAAATGCAACAAGATGATGGAGCTTAGTGAAAAGAAGTCGCCTTCACTAAGTGGTCCCGCTGGCTATTTTTGGTGCAAAGTCTATTTTTAGACATATGGATCATGGTCTATGAGTTACAGGTTGCTATTTGTGGATGATTGGTCATGTTGGTAAAAATAGATGGACCTCTATTTTTAGACATATCGGCGGAGTCTATTTTTAGACTGCCAGGCTAAAAATAGAACAGTTGAATATTATTAGCTCTTAATAACATTTGGACTATAAACATTATCTTATTCTCTTGCAGCACTTCAGTTCGAGCTACAAATGTGGCACATGCAACTGCCAAGAAGGAAATACGCTTTTCTTATGGGTTACTTGAGCTATTGCATGAAGGACTTCAGTTAGAACTCAAGTGATTGAGTTTGGTGGAGTTGAATGAGGAGTTGATGGAGTTGTGTTCAGTTTGACTTAGTTGAACTAGTTGTATTTAGTCTAACTAACAAATACACTAGTGATGAGTGGTGTGAATTAATTCACTAATTATTAACTCATAAATCAACTAAAGAATACATCAGTTAACTCAGTGCATGGACAGTTCAGTGGAGACAAGTGTTAGAGGTGAGTGAAAGGGCAAGACAGCTATCAGTTGTGACTATAGTTGTGCATGAGATTTGCACAATCAATGGATTGAGTATTGCCAATGAGCATTGCGTGGTATAGGCAAAGGAAATACAAGTTTGGATCAGCCATTCTCATCTATTCTCAACAGGTATTGCACAGTGGAGGCAGGCAAACAGCGGAGGAGATTTGAGCCAGTGATTGATTCAGATTTGAGCTAGTTTGTGTGTAACAGGTGGAGATAGTACTGAGTACTTGCGAGGAGCAGTGTACTATGTATTGTTACATGTTCTCAATCAATATAATATATAGATAGTTGGGGGTTTTTAGCTGTATGCTTTCCCCGTGATATACTGTGTTGATATGTGTGATTGATGCTTCAATGTGCGCATGCGATTGTTTCTTTAATACTGCAAATTGATGATCAAGGTAGAGGAGGTTATGTATTATGCATGATTCTGCAAATAGTGTATAATCAGGATAATCTCTGTGAATAAGTTTCATATTATTCAAAATTTCTACATATTTGAATAGAATATACCCAATACTCCCATTTCCTGCATAATGTCTATTCTTGAGGTTTTTAGATCAAGTAAGCTACCAATCATAGACTCACATTGCCTAATATAACTCTAAAGAGTCATCATACTTGCTACGTTTACATCTTAGTATCATAGGTGTGTTCATGGGTGTGTAGGTTTCCATGCCAAATTTCCTAGTATTTTTTAAAGAAATTTAGTTTGAGAAATAAAAATTCCTTTTGTTGATTAATGAATCTGCAGTCCAAGGAAAAGGGACAATTTTCCTAGCATATACATTTCAAATTCCTTTTTCATATCAAATGGAAATTTTTACTCATGAAATCAACATCACTACCAAAAATTATATCATCTACATAGGCAATATTAAATCAAGAAATAAAGGTTGTTGTTTATTCTCCCTTTCTTAAAACCTTGTTGATGCAATTATTTATCCAACCTTAAGTACTAGGCCTTAGGTGTTTGTTTTAACCCATAAAAGGATTTTTTTTGTTTTCACACGTGTTATTTGTCTTCTGCCAGTTAGAATCCTTATGGTTGTTGAATATACACTTCTTCTTATAGGTCTCCATTTAGGAATGTTGATTTTACATCCATATGATAAAACTTAAATATTTTGAAGCATGTAAATCCAAAAGCATTCTTATGGCTTCATGTCTGGAAATTGGTGCACAATTTTCTTGAAAGTCAATACCTTCAACTTGTGCATACCCTTTACAGAGTAACTACTCTAGCTTTGTTCCTAACTACCTATCCACATTCATTCAAATTATTCATGAAAACCCACTTAGATCCAATCACATTCTTGTCCTTGGTTCTTGACACAATTTCCTAAGTCTCATTCTTTTCAATTTGGTCTAGTTCTTATTCATAGCCTTGACATAATGTTCATCTTGATTAGCTTGTGCCAAATTTTGGGGTTATATCACGGATAATAAGATAAGATTTTCATGGCTTGATGTATCTATAAGCTTTCTTGTAGTTTGAACTCCTTATTCTTTATTTCTAAGAAACTGACTCTTTGGACGATACTTTTGAACATACCTGGATGGATTTTTTGGATGTGTTGACTCTATCTCTTCCTCTTCTTCCTCCTCTTTCTCTTCATGATCCTTTTCTTCTTCCTCCTCATCTTCTTCTTCAAATTCTTCATTTGTTTGTAGATTAGTTTGAGGTAATGCATCATCTACTCTCACATCAATGATTTGAACTACTTTGTGTAGTCTTTTATTATAACATATGATATGCCTTGGATTGATACTTTATGTAATTAAAATGTGTATATGTGTGTTTTTGAGTTAAGTATGTTAGTCCAAAAAATGATTAGAAATTTTAATTACCAATAATTTATTAATGATAATAAATTATTGTGAAATTGTAATTATGATGTTTTATTTTTGTAAATAAAGAAAAATATAGAAAATTAATTGTTGAGTACACATGACCGAAAGAGATGAGGCTACAAATTATTATGAAAATTTTATTACCCATCAATAAGTCCTAGACATTTAATCTGGATTTAGATTTAATTTAGGAAATAAGATATTGGTCAAATAATTATTTCCTAGAAGACAAGGAGTTGTCCTCTAGGAAACAAGAGCTCATTAATGAGTTGATAAATACCTTCCACTTGTTGGTGAGGTGGATGAAGTTGTTAACCACCAAAAGTGTGGTAGATGGGAATTGGATAAAAATATTTTGTGTACTTGCTTTTGTCTCCTTTTGAGAAGAGAGGAGACTGAAGAGAAGCAAGGAAAGGAGATAGAAAGAATTTGCATGCTCGATATGCTCACGAGGGCATCAATTGTTTTGCAGTGTCAAGGTTGGGAGGAGCCAAGTACGTTACTATTAATTTTCCAGGAAAATTGTTTCAAGTTGGCATCCCTACCTCATGTATCTATTTTCTTGTCAACAAAAAAAATGATTAATATTTGAATTTAAAATGTTATGATGCATTTACTTATTTTGTACAATGTAAATTAAATATCAAGCATGATTTGGAAAAAAGGAAACACATTATTATATATTACTCGAAATCTTATAGAGAAAATTGAAAAAATGAAAGGTAGTAGTCTATGCTATAAAGTATTAATTCATAGAATAGAATTTTGTTCCTAACGCTAGCTAGAAGTAGAATTTTCCAAACAGAATATAAATATGAATACCAATGGTAATGTGGGTATATATATTTATATATGTTAGACTAAGTACATATAACCAAAGAATTATTTATGGTGTTAAATAAATTACCTACATGTGTATGTATATATATATATAATTTTTTCTACATGTATATATATATTAGAGCAAGTTTGATCATTTACAGAGTAAATCCTTGAGAAATAATAAGAGAAAATTATATTAGAGAGATTGTATATAAATACATATATTTATATAATCAGTGTGAAGAGATTCCTATTTATATAAACCTATTCCACAAACAATAAACATAATGGTAGAGGCTTTAGTAAGTTCTTTACCCTGGACGAGCGAAAATAAACTCAAAATCTACGTAAAAAGATTCCTTAATATTATAAAAAAAAATCTGAATTAAATAATATGAGACATCCACCACAGGTGTTGATTCTTGTCTCTCGTTATGACCATCGTGAGAAGCCTTCCTTATATGGGCCACCTGGTTGGTCATGCGGCACCATACAGGAGTAGGTACAAACTGTTAAATACTTACCATATGTGATCCATCTTATTCATCGCGGGTGAGTATGCTACACTTCAACTCATCATGGTTATCCATCATAAAAGGCAAGTCTTTGCATTCGCATCCCTGAGAGAAATATTAATTAGCAATGTAATTCTATTATGGCTATGCTTCGGCCTTCAACCACCTTTGGTTTGACCTTTGAAATGAGCATTATCGACAGCCATGTCATTCTTTTTCTTCATGTTCATGTACTCTCTAGTTGGTCCCGTCGTGGGAGTTTGTTGGCTCACGAGACCATGGCGAATGGTTGTAGCTCTTCATTTGGTGCATATCTCCCTCATTCTCGTAGAATTCTCCTGGTTCCTATGGGGATCGACTTGACCAACGTACATAATTATATGGTTTTTCCTAACTCACGGGTTCTCATGTCTAATCTCAGTGTGTAGGCTCTCTTGAAGATATTTCACCCTCTGGCTACATCGAGTTTTGTTAATTTCCTCTTTGCATTAAATTGGAAGTGTTGTGGCTCATCGAACACTCAATATTTGCAGAGGCACCTGGGTGGCCCAATTGAGCTTACCAATCACTCGAATTCCCTTCAGATGTTCGTTGAATCTCATATTGGTAAGGGACTTAATGCTTGCATGGACATAATGGGTCAGTGTCTTTATTTCAATGCACCTTAGTTGCTTAATGGTGGATTCTTCACTCCCTTGAGTTCGAGATGGTACCTCACATAGATTTCAATTGTACTTATTTGGTCTCAATTGTGTCTGGGATGGAAATATGCCCAATGAAAGTTTTACTTGGTCTCAAGTAGTCTCAATTAGTCCCAATGGATATGCCCCTCAATGGACCTCCAACATAACTAGTCAGTTACTCAGCCTCTTCTCTCTGGCAGTTTGAAGGAGCACACATTTGTCCTCGATTTCTTTCAAGTCCACTCGACGAGGCGGCAAAATGGGCCAAGACTTTGTTCCAACCAGGGTTCAATTTTGGGTTGGGAGCGTGTCTCATATAGGCATCAGGAACCCAATGTTTTTGTGCCTTATGGGCCACATCCAACTCAATTCCACAAACACAATACCCTCTTTTCCATTGGATATCTAAATGTCATTGTGGGATGACAACATTTATTTTCACTTCCTTCAATTTTTCTCAGAAATGCCAGTCCTGCATGCCTATAGTTAGTCATATATCTTTCATAGTCTTTTTGTTTTATAAGTATTTCATATGAAATTCTCAAAAGTAGACAATGTAAGAATTTATTCTATTGGTCTCATTTTTCCTCAGGCAGACTGGTAGCACAAAGACACTTCCTCTATAATTTTTTTTCTGAAGTAATGAAAGTTGAACTCTTACAAAAAAAAAAACAGTATCAGACATAAAATTAAATGCACCAAGAAGTATTTACAACTTTGTGAGAAAGGTATTGAATAAAAATTTTGTTCATCGGGGAAATAACAATTTAATACAAAAGAGGCTCAAGGCCTGTTATAAAATCTTATTTCTGAAGGAACTATTTGCCTTATAAGGCATTAGAGAATATATATATTTAATACACATTTCCAGGAATAAATAATTCGGAGTTTGATCTTCAAACAAATGAATCTCACCCATGTAGAAGAAGAGGCCAAGAGTTGGAAGTCCCCAACCTGGTAATTGAGATGGGTAATTCAAAACAGAACCTCGTCCAACTTGAAAATATTTATAAAATTATGCTACCGCTGAATTTGTACATGTACCTGTAAAACAAATCACAATTAGAATGGATGAACAATGCTAAGAATGGCATAGGAAACACAAAGAGGAGTTTAGAATTTCAGAGAATAAAAACATAAGGAGTAAGATTAAAATAATTGAGTTAAGATATAAAGTTTCAAGTGTCTCCTCTACATATACAACGGAGATAAATGATTGTCCACTTTACTTAGAATATAGACATGTTCTTTTTTTAATAGAGTTAAACCATTAAAGTTTATACGGTGAAACTAAGAAATGAACAATTGTATACACCAATACAAAGCTACATTTGAATGGAAATTGAATCCAACATTACATTCTGAATAACGAAAATTATAATTTTGACGCTAAAACTCACACCAACAAAAAGAAATTGTAAACGTTTGTAGTTGTATACAAGAAGCGGACCTTGTAGTTGGTAACCATGGTGAAAGATATACCTCAAACGAGAAACTAAAAGGCCAACTATTTTAAAAAAAAATTACCCATAATTAATAAAGAAGTTATAAATGATAAAATCCACGGAGAAAGTATTATACACGAGATATAGAGGAATGAAGGTTATTAAAATATTCTAAAAAATAAATACAAATTTATAGACAAATTATGAAAGAGAATTCGTTTAGTAATTACAAGGGAATGGGAAGCAAGAGTTACGAAACCCATGAGAATTTATTCTCTTTCAAAACCCCTAAACATACTTCTATCAACTTAAACAAAAAGAAGTTATGATGATTCCTTTTTATTGATAACCAAAAACTAGAAACAAAACCAGAGAAGGAATGTAACAAAATAAAGCTTTTACCTGAGGTATAGTTGTGTATTAGATAAAGGAAACCTACTTAATCGACAACCATTATCAAACAATAAACAAACCTAGGAGAAAACCATGTAATGAGCAGAAATAATTCTTGGTTAAGTACTAGTAGGTTAGAGAAATAACCCTGAAAGCAAATAAATTATGTATGCCTTAGATTACATTCCAAGATGGCCACAAAGGCTTAAACATACCTGAGGTATAGTTGTGTATTAGATAAAGGAAACCTACTTAATCGACAACCATTATCAAACAGTAAACAAACCTAGGAGAAAACCATGTAATGAGCCGAAATAATTCTTGGTTAAGTACTAGTAGGTTAGAGAAATAACCCTGAAAGCAAATAAATTATGTATGCCTTAGATTACATTCCAAGATGGCCACAAAGGCTTAAACAAACCTTTATTAAAGATTATATTGGGAAAGAAGAAAATTTGTCCAAAACAATTGCACAATTACCTCTAGAAGAAATTGACGAGGTTTGGAATCAAACGAGCCATAGATAGTCCACATAACCCAATAATTTTGTCATTGATGGATAAATTTACCATTTTTCATATTGAAATAAATAGCATGGAGGTATATTTTTACATAGAAAGCCACTCTTGAAGCGTCATAGGGTAACAAATGAACCTGAATAGTGTAAAAATAAACTTTTACCTCCTAGTAAGACCCTAAAACCAATCACAACCATTTACTAAATCAAAGCAGATTTATACCTTCGAAGCGGTAGGTCAAAGGTAATAGATGTGAAGTCCCTGGAGATTGACACTTTCAGGTCAGAGGTACCAATCGTGGAGACACCTATGGAAATATTTGTAAGGGTAGATAATACAATGACAAGTCTAAACCAACAAAATATCAATGTCGATGATACATTGATGTATAACAATAAATAAAACCAAATTCGATATTCATACCAAGCTTCACGATATTATAAGGATTCAGCGGAACAATCCATATGCAAGGTGCTGTGAGAATGGTTCCAAGCCATGGTACTATTACATATGTATATACAGTTGTATAATGAGAAACTTGGAAAGCTAAATAAATGAATGGTGATATTATCTGACAAATTTTAAGATTAAAAGTTAATTACAATTTATAGTTTTAAAGCAAAAATTGTCCTCTTAATACCTTTGTAAAAATGTTCATGGTATCCTGATGAGAAATATAAAGATGGATAGGGGAACTATTATTATTAGAGATGACTCTATTATTTTTAACCAGGCAAAATCAATACAGGTTATGTAAATGTAAATATAAAGAAAATAACGTTAAGATTCACAAAAATAGGAAATTAATGGATTCCATAAGTAGAATGTGTGTGCATATATAAATAGATGAATTAAAAAAAAATAATGAGGTACGTTAGAAAGTGGTATCAAAGTTGTAGGTTACAACATTGGGCCTATTATGTGTCCTGAAACTAAAACAATTGTATATGTCATGAACAGATTGTTCAAAAAGAATTTTAGGAGTTTGAATTATAGCTGAAGAATTGAATGGAAAAAACCTCCATAGGATTACCAAGAGGTGTTGAGGAACCTGATACTAAATTAGGAATGATGGGTGGTGGAACCAACAATGCAAAAAGACAAGAATTTGAAGTACTATAAGTAATTCAAAGTTTGATACTGACCTAGATGATATTGAGGAAAATCAAGAAAGGTTTTCCAAAGCCAAAGAAGAACGGGAAGAAATTAATGACTACTTGTTGAGGACACTGGAAGAAGGAGTCAATAAAAAAAATGTAAAAGGAGCATAAGAAGAGAGCTAGGAGTGAATCCACAAATACTATTGAGTCTATCACTTCTAGTTGTGATGAATCTCATGAATTTGAAGAGAAAGAAGAAAAAAAAATCTGAAAGAAGCACCTCCACATTGATCTGAACTTAAACAAGAACACAAAAAATTACAGATATAACCATAAATACAGAAATGCAGCAGAAATAACACTTCATTTCATTAATATCACATACTGAAATATACTTAAAAACATAATGGAAATAAAACTAGCTCGAGCAATGGTATCTTATCTCTGAGAAGATAAGTGGCGGCTACATGCCTCTAAATTGTGTTATAATGAGGCTCAAGGTCCTATTTATTATTGAACAAGGAGGGGAAAACCTAAACAACCAAAACCCTAACCCTAGGAGATGTAACGCCAAGAGTTTGTAGGCCCTGTTGGGGTTAGTTGGGAAACCAACTTCCCAAAGTCGTAACTTGGTCATATTATCTCTATTTGGTGCGTATGATACCTTGTTGGAAATATCTCTTCAAGTACTACAGGATTTGCAATAGGCCCTTTCCTATGGATATGGGCTTGTTGCAGACCTAAAAAAAACACTGTTTAGCGGGTCAAAACTGCTCCAGAAGTTCATGACTCGAAAAAATGCTAAAAATAGTAAATGTTGCAATAAACAAGGAAATAGATGAAACCAACTGGAGGTCTAATAGGCGGGTGGTTGCCAATATCCACCTAGATCATTCCTCCCTCCTTAGGAATAAATGGTCCCCATTGCTTGCAAAGCCTCCACGAGGTGAGGAAATTTTTGTTGAACCTAGTCCTTGGTGAACCACTTACCCTGGTGAAGGAGTTAGCTTGCTTTGACAACTCAATATCACTATATCCTCTATTGGTGAGTGTTCTTAATCTTTGTGTACATGATATCATCGGTTGTGTCCTGTTCCATGCAGTCTGGGTTTAGTTCCGTTTTTGTGACTTGTTTTGCAATGTCGAATGTGGCAAGTAATGGTGGAAAGTATGGTTGCTTGCAGTCTATGTTGACCACTGGGTGTAGGCCAAGGAAAGGGGAATGTTGAAATCAAAGGTATTGTCCCATATGGATTTGGTGATGGCGTATAGCCCATATCAAAGTGGGAAAATCTTACTGTGGGGTCCATCGAGCTTCTTCTGCAAATGTAGCCAAACTTTGTCGCCCCCTGGAACTTGTGCATCATCCTATGCTAATAATGGCGTTGCTTGTACTTAGCATTGGCTTTGTCCAATATATCATGGCCCTGCTGGCAGATGTGTTGAATCTTCTCAATGAAGTTGTTAGCCTTTTTGGCTTCGGACTGGATGTGAGTTGAATCTACCTAAGTGTTGCAAATGGTATGGCCACATCAACGGGGCATAATCGTTGAAATCCCAGCCCTACCTAAAAGGGGTTGTGGCATGTCGAGCTGTAGAGATATTTGTCGTATCTATGTTGGACATAGGGGAGGCTTTCATCCCATGTGTTTGGATGCTTCAAGTTGTACATGCACAGAATGTGTATGGTCATCCTGTTGACAACCTCTACTTGGCCATCAATTTGGGGGTGGAAATTCGTGGACTTAGTAATTTGGTATCCGACCAGAGACTTGACCAAAATACACTTAGGAATATTTTGTCCCAGTATTAGACAATGGACTATGCAATCCCAAAGTGTACCCACACCCGCTCAAAGAAGACCTTAGTAGTGGCATCTGTTGTGGTACTCTTCTTGCAGGACGCCATAATGGCCATCTTAGAGAATCTGTCGAGGACCACAAAAACACAGTCATTTCTATTCTTAGTAGAAGCAAGGCCCACCATGTAATCCATGGAGATGGATTCCCAAGGCTGACTGGAGTAGGAAGAGGAGTATATAGGCCTTGCTTCTTGATAGTCGGTTTGGAAATGGCGCAAGCAGTGTAGGATCGAATGTACTTCCCAACATCAGAACGAAGGTTCATCCATTAAAAATATTTTTACAATGCTGCCATTATTTTCTCTACTCTAAAATTTCCAGCGACCCGACTGTAGTGCGCTTCCCAAATCATATTCATACGCTTGCTTGTAGGAACACTGATCTGTCCCAGGTGGCATAACAGTGCATCCTGGAGGTGAAAATTTGGAACTTGATTACCTTCCAGGAGTTTTTGGTATGTGTTGCTGAATTTTGGGTTGCTCTTATAAAGATGTGGCCACCCTGAAGTCTCGTGCCCATAGGATTTGAGCACAGTGATCAGCACCATGACAAGTGGTTAGCTGAGGCAGTCTGCAAAATTACTGGTGCTGCACTTCTTGTACTTAATGTTCAAATAGAACTATTGTAGGTATCTGGATCATTTCTAATGGTGATCGTTCTGCAACTTCCCTTATGTCTGTATGAATTGCAAGCGTTGGTAAACTGTGCGGATGATCGTTTTCTTCCCCGGAATGTAATTCCTCCATTAACGGCAAGCCTTCACAATGGAATACATTTCTTTGTCATAGTTGGGATACTTTCGGACTATGTCTAAAAGTGTCTCACTGTGGTAAGCCATTGGATGCCCTTGTTGAGTAAGAACTGCACCAATAACATAGTTGGAGGCATTTGTCTCGATCTCAAATGGTTGTTGTAGGTTTGGTAATGTGAAAACTGGTGTAGATTATAGGAAATGCTTCAACTCAAAAAATGCCTTCTGTTGGGTTTCAGACCAAAATAATTTTTTTATCGATCTTCCCTTGGTGACTTTACTTAAAGGCCAAGTGATATGAAAGAACCCTAACACGAACCTGTGGTAGAAATTAGCAAGACCCAAAAAGTTGCAGAGCTTTGTTAGAGTGGTTGGGGCTAGAAATACTGAATGACCTACATCTTGGTTAAGTCCACACGCACACCCTTCTCATCAATGATGTACCCCAAATACTAAACCTGGGTCATGCCAAAAGTGCATTTCTCTGAATTGGCACACAGCTTGTGTTGTCACAGGGTTTGGAGGACCTGTCAAATATGGTGGAGGTGTTCCTCCCAACTCTGGCTAAAGATCAAGATGTCATCTAAATACACCACCACGAATGCATTGGTGAAGGGTCACAAGATGTCATCCATCAATATCATGAAGGTTTCGAGGGAATTCGTCAACCCGAAAGGCATGACAAACCATTCAAAAAGGCCCTCCTTGCATTTGAAGGCAGTCTTCCACACATCGAAGATTTCGATAGGAACCTAGTGATAACTAGACTTCAAATCAATCTTGCTAAAATATTTGGCCCCCTTGAGCTGGTCCAGCAGGTCATCATGGGATTGGGCACCTATTCCATACAATTATCTTCTTCAGTGATTGATAGTCAATACAAAGTCTCCATGTCCCACCCTTCTTCTGTACCAATACAATTGGACTCCCACAGGGTGATGAGCTTGGCCTAATGTTCCCTTTCTACAAAAACTCTTGAATCTACCTCTTGATCTCCTCATTCTCCAGAAGAGAGCATCGATAGATAGGTCCATTGGCTAGCGGCACACCTAGGGTTAGATCGATGGAGTGCTTTACCTGACAATGTATAGGCACCCAAGTTGGTGAGGAGAAAATGTCCCTGTACTCCTCCATGACCTTTTCCATCTCTTACTACTATGTGGAGGAACCCTGTCTAGAAGTCGTGGCCCCAATCTTCTTCTTGCCCTGAGGGTGAATCATAAGGAAAACAAATTACTTGGTTTGTGAAATGATCTTACTACATTGCTTTGCAGTTATCAAAGAGATGGCAGTAGTCAAGGCTGCCTCTTGTATCATGTACAACTTATTGCCCAAAGTGATATTCATAGAGCGAGGTCTAGACTCATATACAACATGTCACTTTCACAAGTGTAGTTTTCCTAATAATACATCACAAACTTCAAGAGGGGAAACATCACATAGTAACTCATCTGTGAAGGGCTTGATGTTGTAGGGAAGGTGACACTATTGGCTGACGCGGAAATCTCGTCCATGGTGAAGCCCCCCGATGGTGTATGGTCGCAGATGTGTTGTAATTGGTAGGCCCAGCCGCTTCGTGACCTGTGCTGAAATGAGGTTCTTTTGGCTTCCTTTGTCGACAATGAACTATAATGGAGAACCCTTCACCCACATCTGTGAGCGGTAGAGGAATTCCCCCTCCTCTAGATATTCAAGCTCATTCTTTTGGATCTTGGAGGTGGCCATGGTGGAACTGGGCTCCACATCAAAGATCTACTTCCCTTTGTCATTCCCCTTGTCAGGTTCTGACTCAGAGTCTGATTCAGAAGCCTTCAACTCAGCCAACAGTGACTTCTTGTCCTGACACTCACTTGTGTTGTGAGTGGATCTCTTATGGAACTCACACCATTTTCCTATGTCCTTCTTTGGCTTCGTGGTGTTTTTATTTTCTTGCGGCTTCAGCAAGTTGTCCAGGTCACCCCACCTTGGCTTTGTCATTTTCTTTGTGGTTTGGGGGCACCTTTCCCTTGCTTCAGATTCGCAAATCCAAAGTCTCACTTCTTCTATTTAAACTTCTTCTCAATCTTGACAGTGTATAGGTACGATGTGTCAAGTGAAGAGATGTCTAGGAACTCCATCTCGTCCTGGATGTACTTATGTAGGCAGTCGCAGTACTTGAGTACCAAATGTTGCTTAGAATCCTTTCTACCCAACTTCTTGCGAAGGGTATGAAAACATTGGTAAACTCTGGCACGTCTTGGTCCCTTCCCTGCTGTAGCGTGGTCCACTTTATGTATTTATCCTCATAGCTCCCGATAGGGTAGTACTGCTCCTTGATGGCATCCCATAACAAATTCCAAGTGGGTGCGGCTGAAAATATTGAGGGTGTACTTTCATCCTTCTTCTCACAGTAGGTTTCCCTTCTAGCAGATTTAACCATTTATCTACGGCATCGACATCTATCTGACCTTCGAATATGGGGATGTCAAAGTTTACTTGTACCTTAAAGGATGCGGCACTTCTAGAGTAGCTGTTGGAAGAAGATGCGTTGCCTTTGGGTAGCCGCTAAAGGATCTGGGAAAAGTTTTCCATCGTCACGTTCCTCTATCACTCGAGGGTTTCTTTGAGCAATAATTTTAAAGGAACTCCTTCCCCCTTGTCTTTCTTCTCTTCCACCATGGGAGGCTATCACGATTCATGAGGCTGGTCGTGCAAAGGTTCAACCACTTCGAGCCCTAACTCCTTATATCCCGGCCTCGTTGGGATCATGCAAAGAAAAATCGAGAAAGATTAGATCGCTCTGATACCACCAATCTCACCTTAAACAAGAATGCAACAAATTACAGATATAACCATAAATACAGAAATGCAGTAGAAATAACACTTCATTTCACTAATATCAAATACTAAAATATGCTTACAAATAGAATGGAAATAAAACTAGCTCAGACGATGGTAGCTTATCTTTGAGAAGAGATGTGGTGACTACATGCCTTTGAACTATGTTACAATGAGTATCAAGGGCCTATTTATTATTGAACAATAAGGGAAAATGCTAAACAACCAAAACCCTAACCCCAGAAGATGGAACGCCAAGAGTTTGTGGGCCCCGTTGGGGTTAGTTGGGCAACCAACTTCCCGGGGTCGTAACTTGGTCATATGATCTTTGTTTGGTGCGTACAGTACCTTGTTGGAGAGATCTCTCTGAGTACTATAGGATTTGTGACAGGCCCTTGTCTATAGATCAAAGCCTACTCCATACCTCAAAAAAACGCCATTTATGGGGGTCAAAACTACTCCAGAAGTTCAAGACCTGAAAAAATGCTAAAAATAGGAAATGTTGCAATAAACAAGGAAACAGATGAAACTAAATGGAGGTCTTGGTCAAACAGGCTGGTGGCCACCAATATCCACCTGGATCACACATCCTGAAAGAAGAGGACCACATCCCAGTTGCAGGGAGAATTTAAGAAAAATAGGCTTCATAATTTTGATGGTAAATGTGAAGGAGCAGAGGCTTCGCTCCTCAATATGTCCAAATATTTTGAAGTATACCATTATCACAACAACTTGAAGGATAGATTGGAAACTTACAAGTTGACTGGTAAGGTAGCCTTATGGTGGGATGTTAGGGTCCAACGCTAACCCATTTATTTATGTAATAAGCCCAATGGGCCAAGTTAGAGTCATAGTTAGTTAGAGAGTCAATAAATCCCCCATTAATAATTGTAAGTGGTTGACCCGGATTAGAGAAAATGGACCACAGTTAGTTGTAAACAGAAAATAGTTAATAAATAAAGTGGTTAACCTGTGTTATGCAAGGGACCACTAGTAGTTAGGTTTTTTGATGTCATTTATATATAAATAGTCTTAGTTAGTAAGGAAAATATCATCGAGTCTTACTGAAATTGAGCTCTGCTCTGTTGGAGGTTGCCCCCTTAAAGAGGAAAGTGAACATTGAATCTATTTCTAAATAATAAAATAATTTGCAATTTTTCTCATTTCATGTGATAATTATGTGTTATAGGTTATATTTCTTCATATTTATGGTATTATAGATTTCTCATAGGTCAATAGCATGACAAGTGGTATCAAAGTACTTTCCAGGGCCAGTTGTACATCCAATTTTAGCAGAATTTTTTTTAGGCTAGAGAGGTGTTCTGGCGTCTTTAAACCATGGGATCTGTCATTGAGTGCATAAACCTATGGATTTGGGGACGCATGCACGCATGAACTACAAGAGGTGGTCAGGCTTGTTGGATTCCCTTGTAACCCCTGTGGGTACCCCTTCGAGTAGTAGTGCATTAGACAGAACTGTGCACAAACTGCACTTCCACGTACCCTTTGGTATATCGAAAGCTCCCTAGGATCACTTGAAACCTAACCTTAGATAAGTCGTCGGTCGTCTTGCTGCTACAACACATTGAGAATAGCACTCAGGGAGATTACTCGCACGAACAATAAGGTAGTTGGGTAGTACGGCTAAGGGTATGGTTGATCCTCCTTAGTTAATGCCCTGAAAGATTGGGTTGAGTACTAATGTTGGACCCCTGCATATATTGAGATCTATAGCACCTGACACTCCTTTGTGACCATAGTTCCCTCTGTTATCTGAAGATCACCCTCTACTTTATCTTCCAGATCAGATCCAACAATTGGGGTTTTACTGCTGTCGTACAACTCAAATTCAGTAGTTGGGGTTTTCACAATGCAAATCAGACACTTTGTGTATCGAGGGTTTCCGCCGCCATAGTCCAGATCAGATTGCCGCAGCACATTCGGTAGTACCAATACCTTGGAGTTTTTGTTACTACAAGTCAGGCCCAATTTTAGTAGGACATTGGGCAATGTCAAGCTTTCTGGAATTCGACCACTATAATATTGATTAGTAGGGAGTAAAACTCATTTCGGAGTAAAAAAACTTCTAAGACCATCCCAGGACGCTTGCACGAGACTTTGCCCATTAGCCTCAAGACGACACAAGTTGGTCATAGTGGTACCATTAACTTGTAATCCCCCAATTTTTAGGTGGTCCCAAAAATTTTCTGACGTGGCTTCAAGTGACCCACGCCATTAGACTCTCGAGCTCGCCCTCTTTCCACAAAGACTACTCTTAAGTAATTGACAGGGTTTGGTGTATGTTAGGTACCAGATCTCAAGTTATGGTTGCAGAAAAGGCAATTGAGAGGGTCGATAACCATGAAAAAATGTTTGACGAATCTAAGACAATATTACCAAATATATCTCACAACTAGCAGACCTTATAACATAATCTCATAGGGAGGAGTCTAGTGTTGATGCACACATAGAAGGAGAATCCAACCATCGCATTCGCTTCCATGGAAATCACCACCATTCCAACCACCATACACCCAAGCTGGACATGTACAAATTTGATGGCTCTAACCCTGCAATATGGGTAGCACAAATGGAATGGCATTTCTCCCTTAATGATATCTGTGAAGATGGAACTAAAATACATGTGGGATCCCTTTACTTGGACCAAGAGAGATGGAAGTGGTGGAAGTGGCATTAGAAATGTTATCCAGGGAGATAAACTTGGAACGTGTTCTCAAAATCCATATGTAATCGCTTTTACTGGGAATCTAACTTTTTTAGTCGTCTCACTAAGCTTCGGAAAATAGGTACAGTAAAGGACTACATTTCAACCTTTGATCAATTGGCAATCAGAACTGACGGTATGGGAGATGAATTCTACTTGGAGTGTTTCATCAGTGGCCTAAAAGAAGCCATCCAAGCCCATGTCTAGATGCACCACCTGGCTACTTGGTTGGACGCATGTCACAAGGTCTTAGATGTGGAATCACCTTAAATGCCCAGTACAATCGTCCCAATTTTGTTGCCAAGGCACATCCCACCTAGGCTCAGGGCCCCACCCAAACACTTAAGGCTCAAAAGGTGTCACCAGTAGAAATGGAAGAAAGGAGAAAACAAGGACTATGCTACGACTGTGATGACAAGTACCCCCTTGGACATAAATGCAAGGAACCAAAATTATTTCAAATTGATGTTCTTGATAACAGCTCAACAGAGGAAGATCCATCCCTTGAGGTGCCTCAGGAAGAAGCAGGGGAAACCCAAACAGACAATGATCTCACAGTTAGCCAGATGAGTTGGTTATATCACTACATGCCTTGGCTGGCATTTCTTCGCCTCAAACTCTCAAAATCTGAGGCTTTATTAAACATCGACCAGTAGTGGTATTGATTGATAGTGGAAGCACTCATAACTTTATCCATAAGAGAGTCGCAGAAGTTGTTCATTGCTTTGTGTAGGTGGTATCTAATTTCCAAGTCCTTATCGTTGATGGGGGGACAATGAAATGTTAAGGCCACTATGAAGATATTAAGCTTCATATGGGAGACTGCCACCTAAAGACCCACATGTTTGCTATTGAAATGGGTGGTTGCGACATTGTCCTGGGTGCGGAATGGCTTTGCACACCGGGCCCTATCACAATGGATTTCTAGGAGTTATATATAAGTTTTAAGCAAAACAACCACATTCATACATTAAGGGAACTCTGGGCATGTGCTCCTACTATCATCAACTCACATCGAATGGAGAAGATTTTTAAAAATGGCCATCATGGTGTAGTTGCCCAATTTAATTCTATTCAGGCCATTGAATCCACTACTCCTCATATTCATCCTGAGATGAAATAGGTATTAGATCGCCACTAGCAGGTATTTGACAAACCTAAAGAGCTTCCCCCCTCTAGGGGTGAACATGATCATAGCATCCCTTTGGTCCCGAGTGCCCAGATATCCACCCATATCGATATCCATTTGCCCAAAATAATGAAATTGAAAAAATAATCAAGGAACTCCTCGATTTTGGTGTTACCCATCCCAGCATCAACCCTTATTCATCTCTAGTGGTCACGGTTCTAAGGAAAGATGGAGAATGGCGCATGTGTTGGGGCTTTCGAACCCTTAAAAATCTCACTATCAAGGATAAATTGCCTATTCTAGTTGTTGATGATCTGCTTGATGAACTACATGGTGCTCAATTCTTTACGGAGCCAGACCTCCACTCGGGTTATCACCAAATACGCATGAAGGAAATAGACATTCCCAAGACTGCCTTCTGAACTCATGAAGGTGTTGAAATATGGCAACAAGAATATTCCGATTTAATTTGTCCTTGAAATAAATTGTGAATTAAAATTGAATTTAGTCTTAACAGCTACTTGGAAATAATTAATTAATTTATTTTAAATTAATTAGTTGGAGAAATTCAAAGTAAAAGTCTTTCTGAAGTCATGCAAGAGTTATCCCTTAAATTAAGGAGATAAGATTGAGTTATATTTGAGTTGTAATTAGTTAGCTCAATTTACTGAGTTAAGTCTAGTCAAATTAGTTCCAAACTATTTGAGGAACTAATAGTGAGTTAACAATCAGTTGATGCATTAATGCACTCAACTAGTGCTACTCCAGTTAACTGAAGATTCCCTCAACAGAAATTCATGCATGTCTATTCTGAGAAAGACCCAGTTGAGATTAATGTTCAAGGACAGTATACTATCAGTTGCATGTGTTTTCTAATGGAGAAAACTCATGCATGCAGTCAAGGATTTATCCTTGAGGATTGCGTAGTTTTGATAAATTGGTTTTCCACTTGGTAATAGGAGAATCATCCACAAGGAACAACGCAAGGAAATAGGAGCTTGGAGGGTAGAGAGTAAGGATGGAGAGAAGCCAAGATTGCCTGTGAGCATCTGTGAGGATTGTACTGAGAGCTGGCTAGATGTGGGAGCTAAGGCTTTGTATAATTCCTATGTATATCCACCATGTATGATAATGCAATAGTGTGGGGTTTTTTAGCTGAGGCTTTCCCCAAAGTATTTTCATGTGTATTGTGCCATTGATTCTTCTTCTTCTGGTTATATTGTTCAACTCGATCTTTAAGCTTCCGCAAATTGATAGTAGAAGTAGGTTATAGTATTCTGCTTTGGTTTATATTGCATTATCGGGTTAGCCTACACGGATTTTCTATAGAAGGCCACTATGAATTCCTAGTCATTCCATTTGGTCTCTGTAATGCTCCATTTACTTTTCAAAGCCTCATGAACCACCTGCTGAAACCATGTCTCCAAAAAAAATTCCTTGTCTTCTTCGATGACATTCTCATCTACATCGTAACCTAGGACAAACATCTTCAGTATGTAGACCAGATATTGCAACTGCTTCAGGATCACAAATTATTTGTCAAATTATCCAAGTGCTCTTTTGGCATGGAAGAAGTCAAGTATTTGGGACACATTATGGGTCGTGAAGGAGTGAGGGTTTACTTGGAAAGATTTAGGCAATGAAGATTGGCCCCAACCAAAAACCTTTAAGAGTTTGAGGGGATTCTTGGGTCTCACTGGATACTATCATATTTTTTTCCGCAATTATGGATGCATTGCTAGACCCCTCAGTTAGCTTCTCAAGAAAAATTCATTTCTCTGGAATGATGAAGCTTAGAAAGCCTTCTTGGCTCTCAAATAGACCATGTACTCCACTCCCGTGTTGGCCCTACGTGACTTCACCAAATAGTTTGTGATTGAATGTGATGCTTTAGGTACATGTATTGGCGTTGTATTAATGCAAGAAGGTAGACCATTGGATTTCACCAGTCAACAACTCAATGGAAAACATCTGGGTCAATCTACTTATGAGAAAGAAATGATGGCCATCTTACATGCAGTGGACACCTGGTGGCCATACTTGTTGGGGCGAAGTTTCCAAATCCGCATGGACCATCACAACCTAAAATATTTTTTGGAGCAGCGTCTATCGTCGCCATAGAAAAATAAATGGCTTTCCAAAATGTTTGGATATGATTACAGGATAATTTACAAGAAAGGGCGTGACAATGTAGTGAATGATGCTTTATCGCGCCAATTTGAGGATGAGAGCACCCTTCTATCAATCCCTCTACCCATACCAGATTGGATTGTAAAGGCCCACAAGGAATGGTTCTAGTACCCCTCTTTCCCAACTCATTAATAAATTAAGAGAAGATCATAATTCCTTAGCAAATTACTCTTGGAAGGATGAGATTCTTCGCTACAAGGATCGAGTAGTTATATCACCGGACTCCACCCTCAAAACCTGCATCTTGGACGAGTTGCACTCATCTCCAATTGCAGGACATTCAGGCTTGCAAAAGACTTATGCTCGTGCACGTTGTTCTTTCTTTTGGAATGGCATGAAAATTGACATTCTTACTTTTGTAGATGAATGTGATGTGTGCCAACACAACAATGGGGGAATAGTCAAGTTACGAGGAACCTTACAACCATTTCCACTCCCTGCTTCTGTCTGGACTAATGTCTCCATGGATTTCATCACTAGTCTCCCAAAGTCGGGAAACAAATCAGTCATCATGCTGGTTATGGACAGACTTTCTAAATATGCTCATTTTTTTGCTCTACCAAACCCATTGACCCCCACTTTGGTGGCACAAGTGTTCTTGGACCATATCTTCAAACTGCATGGCATTCCAACCTCCATTGTGTCTAATCGCGACCCCATTTTCACTATCAAATTTTGGCAGGAATTTTCAAGATACATAGCACACAATTCCAACTAAGTACCACCTATCATCCCCTAACTAACTGTCAAACAGAAGCAGTCAACAAATGCTTGGAGACCTATTTGAGGTGCTTCACTTTAGACAAGCAACATCAATGGGTTCAGTGGCTACCTTTAGCTAAATGGTGGTATAATACTAACTATCATGAAGCCACCAAGATGACTCCCTATGAGGTAGTGTATGGCTAAATCCCACCTTCACCTATTTCTTATATCCCTAGACGTTCTAAAGTACAGGAAGTTGATCAACTCCTATAGAATTGTGTCGCCATGATCACTCATCTCAAAGATAATCTACATCAAGCTCAGAAACAAATGAAGCAACAGGCTGACCAACATTATTCCACGTGCTCATTTCAAGAAGGGGATCCGGTATTCCTACAAGTCCAACCATATAAACAAACATCTCTCAAAGAAAAGGGCTGCCAAAAACTAGCACCAAAATTCTATGGGCCTTATCAGATACTTCAGTGCATAGGAGCAGTCGCCTGCAAACTAGCCCTGCCACCTACTTCAAAAAATCCATCTGGTCTTCCATGTATCATGCCTCAATAAAGTGGTGGGGAACAATTGTAGAGTTCAAACAATTCTACTTGAATTCGACGAGGAAGGCTCACTTTGGTTCCGACCAAAGCAGGCCCTTGATACTTGTTGAGTCTTGAAAATGTCATTCATTTCCATTACACTTTCACTATTATGTCCATTATATCACCTCCATTTCACTACTATGTCACCACATTCATCCCACTTTCATTATCATTGGGCCACAATTATGTTTTTCCAATCTTGATTAATTCTAAGCCTTTTAAGTGAATTTGTGGTTAAAAATTAGGAAATAATGTGCATATGCTTATACCTAACAAATGGGTTGAGATT